>JAQHUG010000144.1:2482170-2513737 GCA_028555095.1 Dicrostonyx torquatus
AGGGGTCTTCAGTACTCAGTGCCCGAGGCTGGGTGTGTCAGGGGTCTTCAGTACTCAGTGCATGAGGCTGGGTGTGTCAGGGCTCTAAGGCCCACGAAGGATGGCCTCAGCAGCAGGGCACACGCCCTGCAGTGAGACTGAGGGCAAGAGCGCAAAAGCATTTTCCGTCCCCTTCGTATAAGCTGCCATAAGGTGTGGCCCATATTCAGGATGGGTCTTCTCACCTGAAATGATCCAATTAATTAACTAAATATCCCTTACATGTATGGCCAGCTGCTTGGGTTTTAGTTAATTACAGATGGAACCAAGTTGATAATCAAGAATAGCTATCGTAAGTCCACCACATCTTGTCATCTAAACACGCGATCGTATCTGCTTATGTCATAGTAATTTCCAAATGGAAATGATAACCAGGTCATGATTATACCTAACATGATATAAATATCCCACATACAACTACAAACATATTTTAGAAGAAGTGACAGTGTCACTTGAGGGACCTTTTTTTTTTTTTTAGTATTTCATAACATAAATATGATAAGCATTGATTGATATATCTCAATTGATGATGTTACATTATATGATAAAGAAACCAAGGAAAGAAAAAATACCTATACAAGCACATTCTTGACAAAATACAACAAACACTCATGTCTGTTATAACCTATATTATTGCAACTAATCACGTGGCCTTCGGTGGTTACCCACATTTTCATTCCTGAGGGTCTGTGACCTCTGTTACTTTACCTGGATTGAATTGTAGTTTTCATTGACTTTAATCACAGGATACAATAGTACTAAGAGACCTAAAGGATCCCCTGCTGAGAAGCAATAGAGATTTCCTTTGGTAATTTGGATCAATCAGCCCTCCTAACACTGTTACTCCTTTCTTAGCCTGATGGCTTAAGGGCACCAGAAACCCAAAGTGGCCAGGAGCAAGTTTGAGCTTCCAGTTCAGTGGAATGTTTGTGTCTCTTGGCAGAAACACTCCCAGTCTGGAACCAAAACTGCTAGACCAGTAGAACTTGGGAACAGGAAGCAAAAACTTGGTCACTAAGAGCGAGAGTGCAACCATTCCCTTTTCTACCCTTTGATTCATGAAGTCATGGATCCTGACTATGGGAGAAACTGTACATTCCTGCTAATGTAAAGAGACGGCTTCGGTTCATGTAGTTTTCCAAGTCATCTCAGAAAACTGCATTTGCTTTGTGTCTCTGTAGCCAGCACAGAGTGCAACTCAGTCTGTTTCTGATGACACAAATTCTCTGAATCGCTGATTTAGCCATGATGTGTGGATAGTAGAGAAAGTGAATCTTTCTTCCATGTATTATAATTGTATTTTGATGGGTTTGAAACAGGGCCTTATGTAGCTCAAGGTGGTCTTGAAATCCTGAACCTTGTGACTCTGCCTCCCAAGCTCTAGGTTTCTACTTGTATACCAGCACGCCAGCCGTGTACTTGGTAGGGAAAGTTTAGAAGCATTTTCCTCTGCTCTAACCCATGGGAAGGAACTGAATGCATTTCTTTCTTGTTCATTTCCCAGCAGCTACTGTATTGACCCAGGAAGGTTCTTTCCCTTGTAATTCACCTCAGGTGCAAACAGTTCTGACAAACGCAGTTGTGACAGCTTTTTCCTCACTGTCTCCTGCAGTAGACTTGAGAATAAGCAGTAATTCCAGGGAGAATATCCATGAGACTAACATTTGTGACATTTGTTGTATACTTTTTTAAGAGATGGAAAATAATGTCATGCAAGATGAGGATTGAGCAGCTGAAACAAACAATATGTAAAGGAAATGAAGAAATGAAGAAAAGTAAGTAATTTGCCGTCCCTGCTGCCCCAGTGAGAGGCCTGAGTGAGTTGCATGGGTTATGAGCTAGAGGGATAGTGAGGGGCAGGGTCGGGACAGGAAGTGATCTGTTTTCTCATTGTTTTGGCAAAAAGCACCTTCTATAAAGAAGGAAGGGTTTATCTGGCCAGGGACATCACGGCTGCAGGGGCCTGAGGCAGTGGGCACATGCATCCAGGCAGGAAGAAGAGAGGAGTGCTGACACTTAGTGTGCCTTCTCTCGGTTCAGTGTGGGAACCAACCCAAGGAAGTGTGCTGCACACACTTTCAGTCTAGAAACTCCCTGACAGGCACGCCCAGGGTTTGTCTATTGCGATCCCTGGCCCTGTTGACTTGACAATATTGACCATCACAGACTATCAGTGACTTTACTGTGGGTTGAAAATATCAAATCCCTAATTTGAAATGCCTTTAAACTAAAAGTATTTTGTATTTCATATTTGAAGTGTGTGTGTGTGTGTGTGTGTGTGTGTGTGTGTGTGTAAAGTGAGATCGTGGTGGGACCCTCTAAACATGAAATTCATATGTACCTTATACATGTGTTTTGGAGGTAATTTCATACAGTATTTTTAGTGTGTCTGCATTTTTACTTTGATAACAAGTCAAGTGTAGAATTGAAATTGTGGCATCATGTCAGCACTCAGAGTGCTCTGGATTGTAAGGCTGGGTGTTGTGACACACACATTTAATCCCAGCACTGTGGTAGAGGCAGATGGATCTCTTGAGTTTGGGACCAGCCTGGTTTACACATCAAGTTCTAGGACAACCAGGGTAAACAGTGAGACCCTGTCTTAAAAAGAAAACAAAGTCGCAGTTTTAGAACATTTCATTCTTCAGATTCGCTCCTTTATTGAGAAAGGGCGTTGCTCTGTAGCGCGGGTTGGCCCGAAATTCACTAGCCTCTTCTCATCCTGTGTGCAGTGCACAGTCCCATAGGTCAGCTGGTTCCAGGAAAGCAGGACCTCTGCTTTCTTTTCTTGGGGTGATGTTTGCAGTGGAGGTTTTTGCAGACGTCTTCAATAACTTAATGTCTCAGTCTAAAAAGGAAGATCTGGGAATGTCGTTCACTTGAGTGCTTTGCATGCCTTCAGCTCGTCTTAATCACGTACATCATAGAAACTGAATGCTGGGGTGCACAATTGCTGTTTTGCAGTAGCGGACACAAAGGGCAGAGTCCGACTTGGGACTTGTAATATTCATTACTCATGCAGAAGTATGAAACCAGGGCTTTTCCCCTTGGTGAATTAATGTTTATACTGTACTGTTTCACATTATAGATAAGTGCTTTAGATGTTATCATAGGTGACTTAAATTTTATGTCATCTAAGAAATCTTACATTCTTAAGAACTTTTTGTTGCTGTGATAAACATCACCAAGATAGCTTATGAAGGAACACATCTAATTGGGCTTACGATTTCAGAGGGTAAACATCTGTGATGGTGGAGCAGAGGTGTGGTAGTGGGAGCTACCTTTCAAACCGCAAGCAGGAAACAGAGTTCAGTGGGAATGGCTGGAAACTTTTTAAACCTCAAAGCCAACCCCCGAGCCACACCCCCTAAATTCTTCCTAAACATTTCTACTAACTAGAGACCAAATTTTCAAACATAATGAGTATATGGGGCCATTCTCATCAAAGCCACCATAGCTGCTTTATAAAGTTGAGTCCCATCATGTCTATGAATCCCTTCTCACTTACCAGTTACTTTATAGTGGGGTGTGTGATGGTATCAGTTTCCTTGGAAGGTCCTTACTCTTTTTTTTTTTTTTAAGTGGAAAAGAGGTTTTGTGGTTTTCCAAAAATTGCACCAAGGTAAAGCAGAGCTCTAACCGATGCAAGTGTGTTGTCAGGCGTTAGCAGGTACTGCCCTCACTATGCATTCATTGGACAGTAGTGCAACCCCAAGAAAAGGATGGTTGGAAGGTCCTTACTCTTATGAGGTGCTTGCATGGTGCTTATTGGGTGCAGCAAGTATTGCATGGTATTGCTAGAGCAGCAAGGCATCATGATATAGAGATGTGGATCTTCAGGGAGAACGGAGCCCCCCTCCCGTCTTTTGCTGGTATGCTCCAGGTCTTGGGTTCAGCAGCAGCACCATGGCTCGCCATCCCCCACCAACCTCCCGTGATGCTCAGGCGTGTGTCCCAGCCTTCCGGTTCTGCACAGTATGCCGAACATGTCCATTCATAAACTTTTCATTAACTCATTCCAACGCCTCTAAACTTTAAAACAAGGACTGCAGCGGCACGATGAGAGTGACGCCATGACTGTTTGGAAATACAGTGGCCGAGAAGGCTACGGTCCACCTAGGCGTACAGCCACTTCATATTGTTCTGTTGTGAAAAGTTTTGTATGCACTTACTGCTGATTTCCATACTGCTGTCAGCTCCAGTCCGCGGACCTCAATTTGAGCTGCTGTAGGTGCTCAGATGACCACCGGAGTTGAAAGCTATTGCTTACTAGAAGGTGGCTACAGCCTTGGTGCCTGCCTCTAGAACCTTGCACCGTGTTGCAGGCTGTTTTAAAGATGTTCACAGATTCTAGAAGTATTGAGAAGCTTAAGCTCACAGGCGGAGAGGTTTCTACCCAGTATCCTTTTTCTTTATGCTGTGTTGTTGAAATATACCCCGTGTTCAGGCAGCTGTAGAGCCTCGTGGATGACTTCTCCGAGCCTTTGAGGGTCACAGCGCAGTATGATGCAATCACATTGAACAGCATAGCCAGGAGAGCTGGTTATGTGCACTTGAAGATGGGCTTGACCTGGCTGCAGACTTGATTAGAAATAGCATCGAGTGCTTTGATGTTTTACGGGAGACACCAGGGGGGAGATGAGGGAGCCCTGAGGAGTTCCATCAGCACTGGCTGCAGGTGGGGAGGTACTCACTCAGGACAGTAGCTAGACAGGTTCTCATGAGTACTTTAAGAGGCAGTAGAAATCACGGACATGAGGAGTGAAAAGTCAGTCAAAGCAAGCTTATATGGGGCTAAGTCTCAGTATTTTGCCATCTACATGGAGCTGGCTTGGGAAGAGGTGTTTCTGAGAGGAGATGGAAGACTTAAGAAAGTTCATGCCTGTGCTAAACCACGAGCTTAGTCCTGAGAGGAGCAGCTCGTGTCCGCAGGTGCTCATTGCGTGTTTGTTAACAGCCTGGTTCGGAGGTAGCAAGGCTTCAGTGGGCCCTGGTGTGAAGAACCAAGAGCTGTGTGCTTTAGAAGACAAACACAGGGTCCAGGTTGTGAGGAACAGGTCTGGGGAGCACTAATGGGCAGAGCCTTGCTAACAAGGGAAACAATGCAAACAATGGGAAGTGGGAAAGTAGGAACAAACAAGGCCCAGTCCCAGCAGATAGGATTTGAGTGACAGTGCGGGGTGAGGGCTTGCAGGATGGAAATTCCGTTAGTATTCATTCATCCGCTCACTGCCATTAGTGCTCCATCTGAGATGAGGACCTGAAGGATGGGGCAAAAGGGAACCGTGGCTATGCCAGTTTAGTTTGTGTTCTAGAATTGTCAGTCATTGGCTGTAGTTCATAAAAATTGTGCAAGGGCCATGCACAATGACACTTCCTATAATCTTAGCATTCAACAGGCTGAGGCAAGAGGAGCACACGCTCGCATGCATGTACCCACCCAGGGAGAGGGAGAGGGCAGATAGGTTGGAGTTTAACCACCCTGGAGATGGGCAGCATTTAAGTGAGAGTTAATTAGAAACCGCAGTGCGAGTGGAAAGACAGGCATCAGTAGATAGTAGACTAGCTAATGGAACTGCAGCAGGTGATTGCCGAGGTGGTGCACAGGTGAGAAAGAGTGGTGACGTGGAGAACTTGGCTTCACATGTGTTCAGAGGTGGTGCTCCTGGAAGGCCCTGAGCTTGGTTTTGAACTTGAGAATGTGGTTCCTAGATGTCTGTCTTAGAGTTCAGTTTGGTTTTGTGACTCAGATGAAGCTTAACTTGAGTATAATGATCCTAGCAAGCCCCAGACTCATAGCCCACAGGCTCTCTCCAGGAAACCCTTAGTGAAAAGTATTCTTGGGCTTTACCCTGAGTGTACAGTGGGAAGGGAAGCAGTGCTGTACAGTGGCCTGCAGGGCTCATGAGGCATGTGATGTGTTGTTAGATTCTGAAGGCCTTCTCAAAAACAAGGAGAAGAACCAGAAACTTTACAGCCGAGCCCAGCGGCACCAAGAGAAAAAGGAGAAGATTCAGCGGCACAACCGCAAGCTTGGGGACCTGGTGGAGAAGAAAACCATTGACTTGAAGAGTCACTACGAGCGGCTGGCGCGTTTGCGAAGGTCCCACATCCTAGAGCTCACCTCCGTCATCTTCCCAATGGACGAAGTGAAGACTTCTGTGAGGTACATGTAGTGAGAAGGCTTTGGCCTTGGGGACCGGATGCTGAGGACTATGTTTTCCACTATGTCAGCACTTACTGGGCCTTGTTCTAGGGTCCTTGTTTTCCTGGGAGAAAATTTGACTCTTATCATCCTCAGTAAACAGTAAAGCCAGGGAGGAAGCCAGGACATGGGGTGGGGCAGCCGTGTTGTCATAAAGCATCCAGGTTACGTGCTGACTCACTGTTCTGTCATGCCATCACAGTGCCAGCCAGGCTGTTTATTAGTTGTTGTGTGACACACAGTTTTGAACCCACAAACCTGATCTCCTTGTCTGTTAAATGACCTGGAAGAACATGCCTCGTGCCTAGACTTAGGTGCTGACTTAGCCTTTCCTGGTAGTGGAGTTCATTCTGCACTGCTGAGACGGCACCGTGATTTGTGCGCAGAGGGACTCCTCGCTGCTCATCACAGGCATGCCTGGTGCTTTTGACAAAGCTCACCAGGGCCTAGTGCCTGACACCCGCAATCCTAGTGACTTGGGTGGTGAGCCAGGAGGACTGTAAGCTGGGGAACAGCATGGGCAACTTAACTGAGACCCTGTCTCAGCTTAAAGAGAGGGCTGGCTGTGGCTCAGCTCTTGGAGTTCACACTCCTCCCTCCCTTCCATGTCTCAGAATTGTGTAGATGAGTGTGCACACTCCAGCCTTCTCCATATCTCAGGATTGTGTAGATGAGTGTGCACACTCCAGCCTCCTCCATGTCTCAGGATTGTGTAGATGAGTGTGCACACTCCAACCTCCTCCATGTCTCAGAATTGTGTAGATGAATGTGCACACTCCTCCCTCCCCTCCATGTCTCAGAATTGTGTAGATGAATGTGCACACTCCTCCCTCCCCTCCATGTCTCAGAATTGTGTAGATGAGCGTGCACACTCCTCCCTCCCTTCCATGTCTCAGAATCGTGTAGATGAGCGTGCACACTCCAGCCTCCTCCATGTCTCAGAATTGTGTAGATGAGTGTGCACACTCCAGCCTCCTCCTCCATCTCTCATTGCCAGAGACCCGTGTGATTCCAGATACTCGAGGTTTACATAGGTACACACACTAAGGCTAGCCTGGGCAACTTAAGGAGACCCCTTTTCAGGGATATAGCTCAGTGGTAGAGCTCTTAGGCAGATAGCAAGAAGTCCTAGGTTCAATCCCTCAGCGCTGATAGACAGGCCATGTACAAAATTCAGATACAAAGTTGGCAAGTATTTTGGAGCTGTGGAGAAAAGTTAAATTACTAAAATTTGAGTAAAGAGCACTGGTCAGGCCTTAGAGGGAAGCTGGTGGAACAGAAGCCTTGTGGATTCCATCCTTGTGGATCAGCAGGAACCTGAGCACAAGGCATGACTCTGGGTTTCCATTCTGGACTACAAATGAGGATCTTAATAACTCCAGAGTTGGATCAGGTCTGTAGATGAGTTGATAGCACTGTAGTGTAAATGACCTGATTTCTATACCACAGTAGCTAGGCACACACCTATAACTTTAGGAGTTCAAGACCTGTCTAGGATACATGAGACCCTGTGTTAAAAAAACAAAATAAAGATACCAAACTAATTCCTTCCTTACTGTGTTTTGTTTGCTTTTCAGTATGAGGACTGAATTTAGGCTTCCTAATTTTGATTATTACATTTTCCAGAATTGGTAACTTGGGTAAAACATTTGCTGTTCACAGTGCCACACTTGAGTGTGTTTCTCTTGAGTGTGTATACATTTGTATGGCTGAACAAGACATGAGGAAAAGCTTGCCTTCTTTGTTTTTGCCAGTTAGTAACCTTTTTCTTAACCTATAGTAGATATACACTGTTGCTTTTTTTAAAAGCCCAGGTGGCTTTGAGTTCCTTTGTAATCCTGTTTGTTTGCAGAGACCCTGCAGATGTGTCTTCGGAGAGTGACAGTGCCATGACGTCCAGCATGGTTAGCAAGCTTGCTGAGGCCCGGAGGACAACCTACCTCTCTGGAAGATGGGTCTGTGACGACCACAACGGTGACACCAGCATTAGCATTACAGGCCCTTGGATTAGCCTCCCGAACAACGGGGACTACTCTGCCTACTACAATTGGGTAGAAGAGAAGAAAACAACCCAAGGGCCTGGTGAGAAGCAAAACATTCTCTGAAAATGTATTGTCTTTTGTGAGGGAAAAATCTTCATGATGGAGTGAATAGGGCTGGGGCGACAGCTGGGTTCACGCAGCACAGCAGTCTGGTAGCCTGAACTCTGTGCACTTCTGAAAGCCATTTCCTCCTCCCAGAAGCCGCATGCTGTGAGCGTGTTCTCTTTCCTCTTCGGCTCTGGGCAGCCAGCCTGCTTTCTAGCCATAGACCGCCCATCCTAGACAACTTGGGAGGGAAGTCATGCAGCGTGTAGACGAGTTCTGGTAATTCATGCCTATTATCCTAACGTTTGGAAGGCTGAGTCAGGATTGTCCAGAGTTTAAGGCCAGCTTGTTCTATATAGCAGACCTTATTTCTGTAGGTGGGAAGGAAGGGAGGGAAGAAGAAAGGAGAAAACTCCTATTTATAGAAGTGTATCTTGGCTTTTGCATTTTGACTTACGTGTATAGCTTTGTACTAGTGGAGCACTAAATGGTAGCTGAAATGCCCTGCAGTTTGGCTCCTGCAGAGGACAATGGCCTATGGTTTTAGTTGGACATTACTGGAGATTCTAGGTGTGCTAAGTTGCTTATTAAAACTAACTTATTAAAACCCACTGGGCAGTGGAGGCGCATGCCTTTAATCCCAGCACTTGTGAGTTTAATCCCAACTCTGTGAGTTTGAGGCCAGCCTGGTCTTACAAGAGCTAGCTCCAGGCCAGGCTCCAAAGCTACAGAGAAACCCTGTCTCAAAAACACAAATCAGAAATAAACAGACAAACCAAAACTATCCATCCCAGGCTGTAAAGAAAGGGTGAAGAAACCATACCCTTTGTGGGTGCTAAGATAACAATCAGCACATTTTGGGATAGGACAAGGGTACAAAGGAAGAGACATTCCTTGACTACCCTTAGTCAAGAAACACCTGTCTCTCCTCTCTCTCTCTCTCTCTCTCTCTCTCACACACACACACACACACACACACACATACACAGAGTTTCTCTGTAGCTTTAGGCCTGTCCTGGAACTCGTTCTGTAGACCAGTCTGACCCCGAGCTCACAGGGCTCTACCTGCCTCTGCCTACTGAGTGCTGGGATTAATGGCGTGAGCCACCTCTGCCCGGCCAAGAAAGGCCTTTCTAAATTGTACTTTAGCACACCTTTAATTCCAACACTCGGGAGGCAGAGGCAGGTGGATCTCAGGGTTTGAGGCCAGAACAAGGTCCAGGACAGCCAGGGCTACACAGAGAAACCCTCTCTTGAAAAACAACAACAACAGGAAATTTTGAGGAGGTAACATTTGAGTTGGACATTGCTGGAGATCAAGCCCAGGGCCTTTGCATGTAAGGCAAGCAAATGTCTGATCATAAGCTATAGCCGAGCTCTCGTCTGTTTTAAACATTTAACTGTGTGTCTGTGTGAGTGTATGTTCACAAGTGTGGAAGCCATTAGAGGGTTTCGGATCACCTGGGAGCTGGAGTTCCATACAGGTGTGAGCCGCTCAGCACTGGTGTGGGGGACTGGACTCCGGGCCTCTGCAAGAGCATCAAGCTCTCTTAACTGCTGAGCCAGCTCTCCAGCCCCATTTCCCTCCCTAGGCCCTGGTTTTGAGGAAGGGTCTCATGTAGCTCAAGATGGCCTCAGACTTCTGATTTTCCTGCCTCAGCCTCCAATGTTGACATTAATAGATAGGAGTCACCACAGTGGGCTAATTTGGTCACTGTTGGGTAAAACATTGCCAGGCCCAATCAAGGACTGTTTGTGTCTGACCACACAGTAACTATAAAATTACAAGTGAAAATCTCAGTTCCGTGATATTTGTACTGATGTGGAGGTCCTTTGTGTCCACTCTCAGACATGGAGCACAACAACCCTGCCTACACTATCAGTGCCGCGCTGTGCTACGCCACTCAGCTCGTCAACATTGTGTCTCACATCCTTGACATCAATCTTCCTAAAAAGCTGTGCAACAGGCAAGTAATTAAAGTGTCAATCCTGTCCTCATCGATTTCTCGTGTTCCTGGTGTGCCCTTACACTAGCTGAGAGAGGGCTTGACAGAAATAGAAATATTAATATTGTCTCGGAAGATGTCGACAGTTTCATCGTGTTACAGTTGTGAGATCTGAGGAGTCCACGGAGAATACATCTGGTTCTTGCAGAACTAACCAAAGGAAGGACCAGGGTGTGCAGGGAGGATGCTGCAGACCCGTGCGCTGGAGCCAAGGGAGTGAGACAGGACGGGGTGGGGAGGGCTGTTTCGTTCTTATGAAACTTACATGTTGTGCATTATTACTATTTTTTTTTCCAGACAGATTTTCTCTGTAGCCCTCGCTTCAAGACAGGGTTTCTTTGTGGCTTTGGAACCTGTCCTGGAACTAGCTCTTGTAGACCAGGCTGGTCTCGAACTCACAGAGATCTGCCTGCCTCTGCCTCCCGAGTGCTGGGATTAAAGGCCTGCCCCACCATTGCCTGGCCCAGCTTTTTTTTTTAGACTTTGTTTCTGTAACAGCTCTGGGTGTCATAGAACTCAATTGTAGACTAGGCTGGTGTGGTCTGAGGCTCCTCCTGCCTCAGTATTCTGGTTTCTGGGCTTTTAGGCACGTGCTCAAGTAACTAACCGTAGCCTCTCCGAGGGTGATCCGTGCAGGTGGAGAGCATTGAAAGCAGGAGGTGTATGTGGTTTTTTTCCCTCCTGTTGTTTTTTCATACACTAGGGAATTGAACCCAGATGAGCAAATGCTCTTCCTCTGAGCTATATCCCTATCTAGCTCAAGGCATGAAGAGAACAAGCCATGGATCGGGATGCTAAGGAAGAAAGCTGCAGGCAGAGAGAAGGCACAAAGTTCCGGGAGGTGGGAGGCAGCAGAGATGAAGAGGAGCACACACGTGCCCCATGGGACCCTAGTAAAAGTTTCCAGCTGTCATTTTGCAGTTTTCCCTTACCCGCAGTCCCGTGCTGATGCTTCATAGAATGTGCTCCGTGTATCACTTCATAGCATCCTTTTCTGCGGGACATGAGCTCCTGCAGCAGGGTTGCTCAGTCACCCAGGGACATGCATTTGCAGTTTCTGTCGATAATGGGAACTACTGTTCCCCATCAGGGCAGCAGTTCGGTACTTAGGAAGTGTCTGTTCCTGGCAGTTTCCTATGGGGGAAGAATGTGGTGTGCTGGCACTGAACTGCATTAAGGCATACCCTTCCAAAGGAACATTGTCTACCCTTGTCTTACAGTGAGTTCTGTGGAGAAAACCTCAGCAAACAGAAACTGACGCGTGCAGTGAAGAAACTGAACGCAAACATCCTTTACCTTTGTTCCTCGCAGGTACGAGCCCTGGGCTTTGAACTCTTTATTAGTTTGCTGTGTTTGAAAGTAGTAACCAAGCCTTTGCTTTTTCTAGCATGTGAATTTAGATCAGTTACAACCACTGCATACACTAAGAAACCTAATGCACCTGGTCAGCCCACACTCGGAGCACCTAGGCAGGTAAGTTGTGTGGCTAGCTTTTCTCTAAGCATTGTTTCTCTGTGCCTGCTTTTAAGTAGAACCAGGATGCACACTGGTGTAGTATTTAGTGTTCCCAAGTCCCAGATTCTCGGGCAAGGATAAAAGTTGTACAGTGCTCTGCAGAAAGAAGCAGCTACTAGCGTGTTGCAATCACTTGAGAGAAAGTTGCAGTAGAGTATGTTTAGCATGTGACATGAAGTGGAGGAGTCCCGATGCCCTGCCCACCACCTTGTGCTTCTCTTGACCCTCGCTTATTTCTTTTCTAAGGGGGGGAGGGGGGAAGAGAGGAGAGAAGAGGAAGGAAGAAAGGAAGGGAAGGGAGGGAGGGAGAGAAGGAAGGAAGGAGAAACAATGAACCATGCTGGTCCGTGGTGTGCTCTAGATAACTTTTCAGTCACTCAACCCCAAAGAGCACGACTAGATGCGGCTCACCTTTTGTGCCCTGGTCTAGGCTCTTGCCCACTGTCCTTCTCTCATCAGTATGTACATTATTTTGGTAGAGATGGAAGGCAGCGGATGTGTCTACACTTTGGAAAATTGGCTTTTATTAGGTGATTCTGCTCAGACTGTACGCTAATGTAAGTTAGACTACACTAAATGTTGCTGTTTCTTACTATGGTATATTAGAGTTTTTGAGCTGGCTAAATTGGCAAATGCTTGTAATCTAGCCACTCAGAAGCTGAGGTAAGAGGACCACAAAATTAAGGCCAGCCTAAGCAACTTAGTAAGGTCTGTCTTAAAGGGGCAGGGGCGTGCTGAGTGGTAGAGGTGACTCATTATATTTTCAGCTCTCCACTTGGGGAGTATCTGTGGAAAGAAAACAGTGAGGTTTTATTTGGCACACAGTTCTTGAGTGGCTTTTCTGGATAAGGAGTTGCCTGGATGAAGCAAGTCTGAGGCCCTGAAATCCTTTATCATTTTCTCAGCTAAAGATGTACCCTTCTTCCCCCAAAGGAAGACTGGTGAAAAGTACAGCAGGTGTTTCAGAGTAGACAAACTGACTCCAAAGTTCACCCCAAACCATTGGCAGCAAGGGCAGAGTAAGAATAATATGGGCTGGCCCCTTTCCAAACAGGGTATATAAAGTTAATTTTTAGAAAGGTGTTCTGGGGGTGGGGCCAGTGAGATAGCTCAGTAGATAAAGGGGTAAAGGTACTTCACCTGACTTGGATTTCCATGCCCCACATGGTGGAAGGAGAGAGAGACTTTCACGGTGCTTGCTATGGCACACCGCCCCCCCCAGTCATACAAACAAAAATAAATAAATAAAGAAGTTTGCTTAATCTCAGTATTTGTGAAACTGAGGGAGAATGGCTGTGACTTTGAGCATAGCTATATAGTGAGATCTTATCCCATACTCCTCTCCCCCATTAAGAAAGATGCTGTAAGCATCTAAATAGGAGTAGTAGGAGAGGCCCTGTATTTTTTTTAAAAAAAGATTTATTTATTAAGTATACAGTGGTCTGCCTGCAGGCCAGAAGAGGGCACCAGATCTCATTACAGATGGTTGTGAGCCATCATGTGGTTGCTGGGAATTGAACTCGGGACCTTCAGAAGAGCAGGGACCTTCAGAAGAGCAGGCAGTGCTCTTAACCACTGAGCCATCTCTCCAGCCCAAGGCCCTGTATCTTTAAGAGACAATAAAGAGGTTTGTAACGTCTATACTAGAGCACATCAAAATCTAGAGGAGGTCAGTCTTTCCATCAGCAGGGGAAAGGTAGACAGAGGATGCAGATTGCTAGCCGGGAAGAAATGATTCAATTAAGAAACTCATCCTCAATGCAGAGTAAAGATGCGGGGCTCGGGGAGCGCTCACTCACGCAGTTAAAGTGCTTGTTGTACAAGCAGTGAGCCCATGAGCAAGCACACATCTGTAACCTGAGTGACAGGAGAACTACCCAGAAGCTTGTGGACCATCTTGCCTGGTGGACCCACGTTCTAATAGAGAAGTAGGAGGAGTCATTCCTGGACATTGTACCGTGGCCTCCACGTGCATGCCTGGTTCCCTGTGCTCGCTGTCTGTCTCACACGGAATAACGGAATGCAGCAGGGTGGTCTCTTTCCTCACCATACCCAGTAACGCCTGGCTCAGATGACCTTGGGGGGAAAACGGTGCTTATGCAGCCCCTCTGTGTGCACACAGGTCAGGACCCTTTGAAGTGCGTGCAGACCTCGAGGAGTCCATGGAATTTGTGGACCCTGGAGTTGCTGGAGAATCAGACGTGAGTGGAGACGAGCGTGTAAGCGATGAGGAGACTGACCTGGGCACAGACTGGGAGAACCTGCCGAGCCCCCGATTCTGTGACATCCCTTCCCAGCCAGTGGAAGTTTCCCAGAGCCAGAGTACCCAGGCCTCCCCACCCATTGCCAGCAGCAGTGCTGGTGGGATGATCTCCTCTGCTGCAGCCTCGGTGACCTCCTGGTTCAAAGCTTATACTGGACACCGCTAATGAGTGTCAACCAGAACACGCGAGATCTTTTCCACTGCACTCTAATAACCTTGTGTGTGTAGTTACCAGACGGCTAACCTAGTGTGAGGACAAGCACATGTGCCTCTCGGGTGGCCTGCGATGGGGACCATGCTCAGGGCCTCCTCGGCCCCCAGTCCTAGACCTTAGACACCACAGTGTACTGGTTCCTGGGATGCCTAGAGTCTTCCTGATGTAAGTTCTAGACTTTGTCAGGTCACAAGGAAGTGTTTCATGATGGTGAGGGGTGAAAGACAAAAGCTGAGTTTGTTTCTTCTGTCATCTTTTGAGAGACTGCCAGCCGCAGTTTTGGTCATCTGGGGGAGGCTGGCATCTGGGTGGTGGGCACTTGGAGGGCAGGTGGTGACTCTCTGATCCTGCTGTCGTCATACATCACATTCCTGATTCTCTACCACACACCAAAGAAACGACGGGTGGGGAGTCCTAGCTGTGACGTTTAGAGATGTCGGGACAGTTTTCTTGTGCTCTTGTTTAAGTCCCCGGCGATGTCGGTGGTACACACATTTGAAGTGGACTTTTCACTACCGTCCCTGGATGAGCTGATGCTGCCTGGGCAGCTTGAACACTTGATTAAGTGCTCATTCTCCTGCTGCAGTTTCTTGGAGGGGGGTTAACCAGTAGCAGATGTCCATGGGGTCTCCGTGGATCCGCAGGCCACACATTGCAGAGCACGGTGCAGCTGTCCCAGGAAGTGCTCAAGGAATTTCCTCCAAGAGACCATTTTAATGACAATCTTATAGAAAATTATAACGAGAGGCATTATAGTAAAACTTGGAAGTAGTTCTTTTTTATTTTTAATAACTTCAAAAAAGAGAGAAGTCCTATGTAACAGACCACAGCAATCTTTTGGAAAACGCCCCTCCCCTGCGGCAGTTCTATATCTTCCTGGCTGAACTGGTGCGGTGGCACCTCAGGGAAGTCCTTCAGCAGTTTGCCACGCCCTGGCTTCTGTTCACATTGTTACAGTTGTTCCTTTGCAGAATGAGGTGCTAGTGAGCATTTGCTGTTGTAGACTCGTAGGAAGGAAGGAGCCCCATGTTCCCGCTCTAGATACTCCACCCGGGGAGGAGACTGCTCCCTCCTGCAGGTGTCTGTTCCATGCTCAGCTTCATCACTGCTGGACTTGGATTTTGCCAACTACTTGTAGAATTTGTAGGCTGAGTCTGGTGGAATGAACAGATAGCAGCTGGGAAAGGAGCCATGCCCTTGAGCTTGTGCCCACAGCAGTTAGAACGCACGCACGAGTGAGACGTGATGGGGGTTTGGTCTTAGTGTAAAGTAGAGGCGCTTCTGTCACTTTACGTCACAGTTGATGACCGCCTAGGCTGCTGAAGTATCGAGTTCATGATTTTGCACTGGATCCACCTGTTGTAAATATCCTTAAATACACATTTCAACCACTGTTTCCCCCGTACTCTTTGCTGCTCATTAAAACCGTTCATGTAGGTGCCAGGACCATCTGTAAACAGCTTCCAGAAACAATGAAGCTGGTATTTTTGTAAACCAAAAGCCATAGAAGTTGGCCATGTTTTCCATTTTAAAATGATTTATTGAAACAAGGTAATACTGATAGAAACTCAGAGGCACCACGTAGGCTGCTTTAAATGGTCTTATAAAAGGCATTATTATGTAAGTGAATAGAACCAAGAGTGTAACTTAATGGAGAGACAGTAAGTCCCCGTGGCATGGTGGACGCTGTGGGAGAGGAGTCGGGCGTGCTTTGGGGAAGGGTTGCAGTGTCGGAGCCCCCTCGCTGCACCTGAGACTTCCATGTCAGGGTGAGTCACACAGACATTTTCTAAGCTTTTATTGTATCACTGCAATAAATCCTTTAACAGTACTTTGCTGCGTGTGCCTTTTCCTGGGTACCGTTCATTTCTGCCGCTACACTCAGGTTACCGAGAGTACACGCTAACCCTGAGCGCTTCAGAGAAAGAAAAAGAGTAACTGCGAAAGATTATTTTGCTAGGTAAGAAATTTGTTTTTAAAGTCACCGATTATGGTGCCTTTAATAATGATGGCCTATCTTTGGCAAACAAGAAAATATGTTTATCAGTTACATTTCATTCTCTAAAAGACATGTTTTTCTTTGATAGCCATAACCTTGAGGCTTGACCTGGGAAAGGAGTAGTGGGCCTCTGAGATGCCCACATGGAACCTGTTCACTCTTCATGTCAACAGAGAAAATGTTAGAGGGTCTTCTCAAGCTGAGAGGATTTGGGAAATCCTTTTTGTAATTAATCTCAGACAGGCACTTGTAGCTTCCGGGTCGTGTTGAATAGTGGAGGACATGAGTGACGGGACTGAACAGTTTGGGCCCTCAGGAAGGACACTGTTCATTGTTTACCTAGGACAGGAGGTTCTTCAGAATTTGGGCAGATGGGCAGCAGAGGTAACTTCTCGGAGGTGGAAGCGATTCTGTAAAGTGTGACAGGATGCTTGAGCCTAGGCTTGGGTGTGACATCTAAGCACCTCAGCTGTGAAGCCATCGCCTCCATTCAGACATCTGGTGAGAAAACAGCCTGAAAAGGGGGTCCTTACTCATAGAGTTAAATAGATGAAGTGGAATTTTTGTAAACACCCAAAACCACCAGGGTGGAAAACTTAATTTTAAAAATTATTTTGTGTGCATACACATGTGGATGCCAAATGAGAACTCATGTGAGTCTCATTCTCCTGTGTCCAGGGATTAGACTCAGGGCTGCAGACTTGGCTGCGAGTATAAGGGACTGGGATGTGAGAGGGGGTCTGATGAAATCTAATGTACTTAAAATGCAAGAGATTGAGGCTGGAGAGATGCCTTAGAGGTTAAGAGTGCTGGCTGCTCTTTCAGAGGACCTTGATTCAATTCCCAGCACCCACACGGTTGTCCCAGGGCACCCAGCGCTTTCTGGGTTTCATGGGTTGCATGTGCTGTAAATACATATATGCAGGCAAAGCATTCATACACACAAATAAGTATTAATTTTTTTTTCTATTTTGAGACAGAGTCTAACTATGAAGCTCTGTCTGACCTGAAACTTGCTCTGTTGTCCAAGCTAATGCCAAACTCACAGAGATCCACTTGCCTCTGCCTCGTGAGTACTAGGACTAAAGGCATATGTTACCATGTCCAAGCTAGAAATCTTTTTTCAAAAGCCAAGAAATTGGTTGGAGGTTCAAGGACAGTGGTGAGAATGGGCGGGCCAGTTGAGACAGAACTCTTTGGTGAAGACTCTGATTCTGGTATGGATACCCCAGAACCCACATCATCATCCTGTACCCCTCACCTTTGAATATGTGTTGTAGCATTTATTGACTTCCAAAGCCACCCAGATGTTGAGGGAAATACTTTCCTACACTTGTTTGGTAGTGCATTTCCCTAACTTTAAAAATTCTGAAGACATTTCTGAGGTATTAACAAATGGATGCATAGCTCTCAGTTTGGATAATTGCTAGATGGTTTGACAACAGTAGCCAGAAGGCCACAACAGTGACAGGCAGATGGTCGGAGCAGCAGCCGAGCAGGAGGAGGTCTGGTATTGACAGAAATGTGCTTTCTGTGGGTGCTGCCGCTGATGGCATCAGGGAACTCTGTCTTCTTGATGGCATTAGAAAGACCCTAAGAGCTGCGAGCTTCCTCTGTACCGGGCATGCCCAAGAGGCTTGCTCCAACATTCCTTGCTTTCTACTGGTATGAACCTATAACTGCAAAATCAGTAACAGCTTGGGAACCTGCCTCTGCTTCCCGAGTGCCACCACTGCGAGCAATAATAGAACTTATGCAGAGATTTGCTTATGGTCTTACTAATTAATTAATCAATCTGAAATTGGAATATCTAAGTACTGAGGGCCTCTGGAAGAGCCTCAAGGTTTAGGCAGTAGGTTTCTTCCGGGCACAGAAGAGGGTATTATGAAGCAGGCTTTAAGGGGCTGTACATGAGGGAGTCTCTGACACAGTGACTGCATTCTTGGGTCATCTCCCATTTGCCCTCCAGGTTCACTACTTCTTGCTCAGTGGCCAGGAAACAGTGGGCTGCATCAACTTTTGATGCCTTCCTGTTTCATCCCATCCATTTCTTCCACTCCTTCCCAGGCCTATGAGCCCTCAGACCTCACTGTATGTGAAGCTGCCACCTTGGACTCACGTGGGGACTTCCAGAAGTTGATTCTTTAGTTTAAGGGTGAGCCTTGAGCTTGTCCTCCACAGAGAGAAGAGCCTTTAAGTGTTTGGTTAGGTGGGAGGCAGAGGTAGGTGTTTCTTGAGTTGGAAGTTAGCCTGGTGTGATGGCTTTAAGAGAATGACCCCCAAAGGGAGTGCCACAATTGGGAGGTGTGGCCATGTTAGAGGAAGTGTGTTACTGCGGAGGTCGGCTTTGAGATCTCATATGCTCAAGCTACTCCCATTGAGACAGTTTCCTGTTGCCTACAAGCCAGGATGTAGGACACAGCAGCTACTTCTCCAGCGCCATCTATCTGCATGTCACTATGTCACACCATGATGGTAATGGACTGAGCCTCTGAAAGTGTAAGCCACCCTAATTAGATGTTTTCCTTTAGAAGAGTTCCTGCGGTCATGGTGTTTCTTCACCATAGGAACCCTAAGACGCCAGGGCTACTGTGAGCCTCCACAAGCCCTGGCGTGTTCGAAGGTGTGCCTCTGTGCAGAGGGCACAAAGGGGCAGAGATAGATGGGATGAAGGTGGGTTTTCTGTCTTTGCCCTGGGCTTGGCAAATATTGGGGATAGCACACCCCTATATCCACACCTTTATAAACACATGAACTTACTCTTTTCACTGTAGTCATTTGTTCAGATTCTGCTTAGCAGGTTCAAGAAGGCCAGGGCCAAGACTGCTGGCCATGGAAAAGGTCATGCCACAGGACCTGCTTCCTGTCTGTTTGGGAGGGAAAATAAGGCCAAAGTGAGCCAACAACTATACTCCTTGCAGCCACTCAAGGACTGGAGATGAAGGATAGAGTGAAGAAAGGCAGGGCAGGCCAAGCTTGGCTTGACTCCTACCAAATACAGCTATGCAGACAGGTCATGTGATACCACAGTGTAGCAGGGACAAATTAGATTAAATGCAATGTTCCATTTTTCTGATCGTATTTGGCCAATGATTAAAAAAATAAAAACATGCTCCATGATGGAGCCCATTCTCAGGTCGTAGACGCGGTGCTTTGATTTTGTGATTCGGTGTGTGCAGAAGAGGGAGGGAGGTCATTGAAAGGCACACAGATTGTACACCCGTGCTGTTGCTACTTCTCGAGTCCTGTGTCTGCATACTGCTCACCACAGCCGCAGCAGCCAGCCTTACCTGGCTGACATGACATGCTGTGCACTGGTCATAGCTGCCTTTGACTAGGTGGTGGACACCATATTATGAAGAGTAAATTTGGCCAAATGCCACTTCCCCTCGGTGCTCACTTGAGAACCTAGTTCCCATGTGCTTATCATTTCAAAGTGAAAATGTTCATGGGCCTTCTTGTTTTGATGTTTGCAAATCCAGCCTAAAATATAGTTTGATATGTATAGGTGTGATGGCACATCCCTGTAATGTCAGTACCTAGAAGCAGACCATGTTCCACGAGACCCTGCCAAAAGTCAGGAGGACTGGACAGTGGTGGTGCACGATTTTAGTCTCAGTACTCTGGAAGCAGAGGCTGGTAAATCTCTGTGAAGCCAGCCTGGTCTACACAGAAAAACCCTGGCCCAAATAAAGAGGGAGCAGACATAGTCACTCATCCAGCCCTGAAAAGGCTGCGGCAAAACAAGTTCAGGTCAGCCTGAGCAACTTGGAATCCATCTCAAAATTCAAATGCAACAAACCAACCTTTAAAGGGCAGGGTTTCAGCTTAATGGTGACCCAGGTACCTAGTATGGCTCTGGGTTGGCCTCCCAGTACCAGTGGGAAACAAAGCCCCTCTAAAACAGACACCTTTGGAAACTCACTTCTGTTCTCTACTAAAGGGCCTTAGGAAAAGGTGAAAAATGTTTCATTGGCTTTTAAAAAAATTACAGTTCTTACTAGAGGGGGCATGCAGAAGTGAGAAGAGAACTTTGGAGTCTGTTCTCTGTTCCCCTAAGTGGCTGCCAGGCTTGCACAGCAAGCATCTTTACCAGGTGAACCATCTTGCCAGCCCTCACTACTTAAGTAGGTTTTCTCTTTCCACAAGGGATGCCACCTCTGCTCCATTCCAGTTCTGTTCTCAGTGACTCCCCTCAGGTAGCAAGTTCAGCCACCTAAGGTGGGGTGCTGGTTCAACAGCTAGGCACAGATAGATGGGGGCACCCAGAGGTGCCAAAACTGTTTGCTCTTCCCATGAGGCTTTGCAAACATCAGCTCTGGCCATAAATGTCCATAAAGTTGGGAGTGGTGTGCATGTCTTCTAACACTAGCCCATTTGAACCCAAAGGAAACAGACTTGAGATGATGGAATTCTTTGTGCACAACATACAGTTGTAGAACTTAGTACCTGAAGTGCAGTGGGTCACATCCATTCACTATTGGCACTGTGCAGTGTCAAATGATTACGGTGTGATGTAGTCGGTGGGTGAAGTGAGACAAGTCAGCAAAGAAATGACAAGTGATGTGGCAAAGAGCCGATAGTCCTCATGTGAAAACTGTCCAAGATGCAAGTCACATGACCAATGTGAGTAGCCCCAGTGCCAGGCCATAAGTACCTGCCCACAGCCACAGTAGTGTAGCAAGCATCTGTGTTGTTAGGTTCAGGACAAACTAGCCACAGTTCCCGTAGGAGCTTCCCTAGCCAGCATGGTCTCCCCAGAGGCAAAGATCTTAGAATTCTCTTCAGGTTTCCATAAAAGTCTATGGATGAGTCAGTGCCGTCCAAACACGCCTGCACCTGTCACATTGAGTTGGCACTAGGAAGCCAGGTCTGGTGGTACATGCCTTAATCCCAGGTACTCAGAAGGCTGGGGCAGGAAGATCATGTGAGGATAGCCTGTGCTACCTAAGACCATATCTCGAAAAAAATGTGAAAAGGCTTGGGATTTTGGCTCAACTATAGAGAGCTTGCTGACCAAACCCAGTTACAAACATGAAGTGTGTACCACGAGGCAGTGAAGATAGCTCAAACTAGCTGCCCTATGGGTCTGCGGAACTCCACACAGTGATACAGAGGATTGTGTTGGGGCACCTGAGAGGCACCAGAAAAGGAGATAGGCCTGCGTTCCAGCAGATGCTGGAGTGGAGCCATCAGTGTGCAGAACAGACATCAACAAGTACATTATGTTTTGTTGAGAGGGTCTCACTATGTAGCCAAGGATGGACTTGAGAGGTGGGAGCAGCACAAGTAGGTGAGGCTGGAGGAGCTGAAACTGCATGTGTTCTTTGGCTGCTAGGGGAGGGGAGGGCCCTGGAATGTTTATGTCAGGGTCCTTTAGCGATACAGGAAGGGAGCACCACGTTCTCCTAGGGGCTCCAGAGACATGCTTAACACTAGCGGCTCTTCCAGAGCACTGAGGTTCCGTTCCCAGCACCACAGGACAGATCTCAACTGCAACTCCAATTTAGGGGACATGATGCCCTCTTTCGGCTTCCACGGGACTGCATGCATGCGGCACACATTAAGACCAAAATCAGAGTGGGCTATTTCTACATTCAACACTAGGGGGCCACGCAGTCTTTCTCAAAAAGCAGCATTACATTCTGGCAGTAGGGAACAGCATGGGTGCTTTCTGATACAACCAGCAAAAGCCTCTATTCAGCAGTGGGATCCCTGTCCTGCCACAGGTCAAATCGGGCCATCTATTTCTGAGTTAATGCCAAGTGGCATGGGGCCATCCTGTGCCACGGCTCAGTCAGCCCAGCCCCACACAGCTGTCTAGCATGTGATAGTCAGGAATGCTGACTCATGAAAACCCAGTTATTTATTCTGTGCGTCCATGGGGAGAACTATGGCCAGCAACAGTTGAACACAGTGTGAGGTACGTCACCGTTTTCATCCTGCAGGCTTCTCCTTTAATCCCACATTATGAGGGATTAAACACGAATTTACTGGATGCTGACTGCCAGTCTGCACAAACCAACAGCAGATGTCTTGAAGACGAGCTGTTCTCAGCCTGAGTCTGCAGGCCAGCCTGTTTGTCAGGGGTGGCCTCCCTGGCATAGTCACTTTGCACTTTCAGCCTGCCCTCAGCAGTTATGTTAAGGATAAAAGAAAAACCCAAACCAGAGAGATGGTCCAGCAGTTAGGAGCCACAAACCCAAGTTTGACTCTTCAACACTCACATCATAACTGTTGTGATCCCATGTGCAGGGATCTGACATCTGGCTTACTCATGTATATACACACACCTTTTAAAAATCTTTTAAAAACTCAAAACAACTAAATTCCAGTTTGGAAGCCACTTTGCTCAACATAGGTCAAGCCAGCTCTACCTAGCTGTCATCCTGACCTCTGCTCCCGGTGAGACCTGGCCAAGTTTGTATCCTTAAAAGGGAACCACTGCTCTTCCCTTCCTATTGCTTGCCCACATTTGTCATCTGTCCTCCCTGCCTACAACTTACAATAACAAGATGTGTGTGTGCACGCACGCATGTGATTGTGTGTGAGCGTGCGTGCGTGTGCTTGATTTCAGACGGACCTAGCTTTTGGATTATTATTTTACAGCCCCAACTTTTGTTGCTACCTCCCTTCCTTTGAATAATTTTTAATGCAGGGACACCTCAAGCTCAGCAATGCTTGCCTTGCCCCCAGAGTTCTGCGATTTCTGGCATAAGCCACCAGATGGTTTCAAAACAAACAACACTTTAGAAGGTCCGTAATGGGGCTGGAGAGATTGCACTGGTTAGAAGCACGGGCTGTTCTTCCAGAGGCCAGTTCTTGGGTCTGATGCCCTCTCTTGGACTCAGGCGCCTGGGAAGCATACACCAAAGTTTGTTTTTTAAATTACAGCTCAAAGCCGGGCGGTGGTGGTGCACGCCTTTAATCCCAGCACTCGGGAGGCAGAGGCAGGCGGATCTCTGTGAGTTCGAGGCCAGCCTGGTCTATAGGAGCTAGTTCCAGGACAGGCTCCAAAGCCACAGAGAAACCCTGTCTCAAAAAATAAATAAATAAATAAATAAATAAATAACAGCTCAATTCCTAAGAACCTTTAAAACCCCACATTCCAGAGCTGGAGAGATGGGTTTGGTTCGTTGGGTGGCTCACACTGCCTGCGACTCAAGCTCCATGGTGGAGAGCCTGCCACCTCTGTCCTCCGAGGGTGCTTGCAGTCAAAGCAAGCACAGGCACACACAAAATAAAGCTTTGGGCTGCAATGCCTCGGCAGTTAAGACAACTTTGTTGTTCTTGCAGAGGATCCAGGTTTGGTTCCCAACAGTTTCAGAGGGTCCAACACCACCCACATTCCCGCATAAAATCTAAAGAAATTATATTTTACCCCTCCCCCCAAATCTCTTTAAACTCAGGCCCCATTTAAAGTGTACATTTTTATTGAAGTTTTAAGAAAAAAAATTGAAACCAGACAAGAGGATGGACAATGTTTTGATCTATTATATGACTGTTATTCTGTGGTGATTATGTTTAGTCAACTGTCCATAGTATACAATATTGGATTTTAATCATGTCATTTACAGGTAAAGGCGCTCAGGTTCAATGTGCACTCCCACAGCCCCATGCACACACGACCATATATACACTGTAAACAGCACGGGCAGAACCTCCATCCGCAGATGCCATTCTCACAGGAGCAAGCATACAAGGCAGAAGGGAAGGTGCCTGGTTTTCGGGGTTAGGCAGAATTCTCAGAGGTTTTGCTTTCTTCTCCACTCACTTCAAATACAGTCAGTTCTGGAACATGTCAGGACTCTGTGCAGACTGCTTGGTGACCTTGGAATGTCCTTGGTGGAGGAAAACAGGCAGTTCTGCACAGCTGAAAGGGTTAATGTGAGGCATTACTATACAAAACCATGGAACGAATCTCATGTACGCTGGTAAATTCAGAGTTAAAAACTGCCTGAGCCCCGGCAGTCTGATCTGAGCAGAGACTCTTAAAGGGCGAGGATGAGGTGGCATGCCTCGGGGTTGACCCAAGTGTTTCACAGTCCCGTTGCCTCTCACGTGGACTTCAGCACTCCTCTTCTGTTTCGCTCCCTCTTGATTTCTTATGGATTGCCCGGTTAAAGCTGTGGCAGGCAGGTAACCAGTGATTGTCATGAAGTCCCAGCTTACAGCCAGGAAAGGCCTTCTGAGAGCGGTGACAGCACATCCAGTATCCAGGTCCATAAGGCAGTGCCTGGCAGTAGGGTTTGGGGTGCCAGCGGCACAGGGACACATCCCCTTTCACATACTTTTTCTTGCACTGTTTGCAAGGGTCTTCTCTATAGCGTGGGTCTCGAACCCACCGAGAATCTGCTGGCCTGATGTTGTAGTATTCAATGATGAACTTGAAATAGCGGCAGGTACATTTCAGAACTGCTAGACTCCTGGTAGGGAGTAGCCTGAAGATCCTCACCATGATGTGGTGAGGCAGGCATGCCATGTACTGCTGTGGCTCTAGAAGCTGCTGGATTTTAAACCTGGTCTCCAGGAAGTCCTGAGACACCTGCTTCTTCCAACTGGACGCCTCAAGCACTGGTAATGTACTTTCCACCTCAGAGGCTGCTGGGACGAATGGCTCCACAGAGACATCTTTCTCTTCACATATGTGGTTGCTCTCAGCAGCATCTTGAGGGTTACTGGCCTCTGAAGCCTCTTGTGCTGTGTGTTCTTTCAACTGGGAGCATTCTGGCTGGTCCCGTCCAGGTGACAGGAAAAACAGCATCCCCGGGAGAGGCTCTTCACAGGCATCTAAAGCAGAAGGCTGGGCTGTCTCCACTGTGCACACGGTGATGCTGATGCACACAGTTTCCTTTCTCTGGGCAGGACTGGGCTTCGTGAGTGGTCCCAGGGCTCGGCTCATACAGCAGATGGCATCTGAGGGCACCTCAGCGGCTTGGAGGCAGGTGTGAGAAGAAAAGGACCGCTCATCAAGTTCGTCTGTCATTTCTATGTCATGCCGGTTGCAGTTTCTCACAGTTGTTTGCTGACCTGGCTCTAATTCTGTACCGTCCGTCTGGAAGCTCACAGCTGCTGGCAATGAGGGACAGCCCTGAGACATACCATCCCAGGCCTGGTCACCCACAGAACAGTGGTCAGCTGTGGAGGGTCCTTCACCCACAGACACCAACTGCATGGGGTTAGCCTGGGTGTTAGGTGCGTCTGTGGCGCCTTTGTCATTCTTGTCATTGGCCTGATGACCATTAGTGAGCAGCACCCTGCCTACATTTCGACGGAAGCTGTTATTCCGTGACAGGGTCCCAGGTTCCCTCTGGCCCTGGTGCTTCAGGCACTCGGACTCCAGCCTGGCTACCATGTCAAGGACACGGACTGGCTCGCTCTGTGATCTGCCAGCCTCAGGATTTCCTCTATCTGTGGGTTCTTCACAAGTTCCTGGAGCAGAGAAGGGCTCAGGTGAAGGGGGCAAACCTCGGGACTGGCCAGTAATCTTCACAATGGCAGGCGAGTTTGTGCAGTTTTTCGCACAGCTAGCTAGCAGAGCGCTGGCTCTCTGCTCAAGGAAGGCGACCATCTGTATCACCGACAGAGGCCTCCCACTATAGACACCATCCCCACTGTCACCCACATAATGCACAGAACAGTGCTCGATGCCACATACAAATGGCTCAGGCTGGCAGCACTGGCTGTTGATTTCTCTCATCCTTTCTAACTGCACCTTGGCTTTCTTAAGATCTCCTGATTTTTTCCTTCTTTTAGTGGCTCTCCCATCGATATCCCAGGAGCTTTTTATTTTCATAGATCCTATCCTATTGCTACACTGGTGGGCTGCAAAGAATGCAATTTTCTCCTTTGTGTTTCCAGGTTTGACAATAGCCCAGCTCCCAGGCAGTCCCTCTTCTTCACTCTGGTGTACTGTTGCAGACGGCACATTCTTTTTGGCTTTCACATTCAAGCTGTTCTCCACAGGACTCTTCCCACTCATACTGCACAGAACATTTGGAGAAAAGATCCCAAAAGGTTTTCTAGATGTTGCTTTGACAGGGGAGGCTGAAGGAAAGACAGCTGCTTTCATGTAGTTAGCTTTGTCTTTCTCATCACTGACAGCGTTTTGGTGGCACGCAGCTCTTCTCAGGGGGTCCTTGCTGACATCAAGAGGGTGCTCTCTTTTCTGGAGTTTCCAGTATGGCTTAAGGTGCATAACAGATACCCTGGAACAGGAGAGAACAGAACTGACTTAGTGTAGCTTCTAGCAAGAGAAATTTGTTTTTCAATTTCTAAAGTCTTTATCAAAAGTCGCATTTCAGTTTGTTGAGGCTACAAGTTAATGTAAATGGCTCCTTTAAATAAGCCGAATTTACTGAAACTGCTTTCTTATCACACCTTGGCATAGAGGTAGGAAGGATTAAAGAACTTCTCCAACCCCCTTGACTGTTCATTTTGTCTTGTTTTTAGTAGACAGGGTTTCATGTAGGCCACCCTGGGATACGACTTTCTGATCCTCCTGCCTCCATAATCCCAAGCTTACACCTGGGACAGCCCAGGACTTTGTAGATGCTAAGTAAGTGACAAACCCCGGCACCCCCATCGTATTCCCCATAGCTAGTGTCTCATCACATAGCCCATGCTAGTTCCAAACTTGTGATCCTCCTGACTCAGCTTCCCTCAATGCTGGGAAAACCAGCATGCATACTAATACCCAAGCCTAGTAGATTGCTTTGTTTGTTGATTTTTGTTTGTTTGAGATCACGGCTCAGTATGTAATCCTGGGTGTCCTGAAACTCACAGAAGATCTGCCTGCTTCCCAGAGTGCTGGGATTAAAGGTATGCCACTATACTCAGCCCCTAGTGTATTTTTAATCATGATCTTTCTAGGTCATCACAACTATCATTTTATCGGCTGCATGTAAAAATAACTATCCATTTCTTTAACCATTTCCACAGTGTTGGTTATTCTGCTGTCTACAACTTTTCACTTGTCTGTGCTGTGCTATATTCTATCTAGGCTTTCTAAAAAATCTAGTCATATGAACTATCTTTATTGGCCTTTTGGCTAATATCAAATGTCAAATCTAAGTGTTAAATCTCCTGTAGCTATCTTAAATAAAGCATAGAGCCCATATTCATTACTAATTCTATAAAAAGTTTGAACTAGTTCAGGCAAAAAAAAAAAAAGTCATGGTGCCTTTCTTTCTTTCCTGGCCAGAGAATAAGGATGAAGGCATTTCAAAAATGAGACAAAGGTAATTCCTGGTCTCTGTAGCTAGACAGGGGAATACAGTTAGGGCGAGGTGCCCCCTCTGAGTCTGAGGAGAGATGTGAGCTGAAGGTTGAAACACTAGACAGTACAGTGACACACGCCCTAGCCCTTGCCACAAAGACTCCCCGGGACTGAAGAGAGTGTGTTTTCTAGAAATTTCTGGTCTTCTGGAAAAAGTATAGCCCTCCACATGGCTTTACGAGCCTTCACCCCCCTTCAGCTGTCAGCGCTGCCCGTCACCTTCCATCCCCATTCCCGCGCTTCTCTAGCCCAGCCTCGGCTGTCTCCTAACTACGGAAATGGAAACTCTTAATTTTGGCATATAAGTGCCTTTTAAAGTTTTTTTTTTTAACATTTATATACATTTATTTCATTTATCTTATTTATTGGTTTTTCGAGACAGGGTTACTCTGAGTCACAGTCCTAGCTGTCCCGAACTAGCTCTTGTAGACCAGGCTGGCCTCGAACTTGCAGAGATCCGCCTGCCTCTGCCTCCCAAGTGCTGGGATTAAAGGCGTGCGCCACCACTACTCAGCTACATTTATTTCTATGTAAGCACAAGCGAATGTCATATAGCACATATGAAGAAGTCAGAGGACAAATGGCAGAAGTTGGTTCTTCACCATGTGAATGAACTCCAGGGATCAGATTCAGGAATCCAGGTTTGGTGGCAAGCACCTCTCCACACAGAGCCATCTCTATCCTGTGGTGGATCTTAACAAGGGCCTTCTGATTGCTCTGACAGCTCACAGCCTAAGCATCTGTAGAGAGCTTTCCCTTTCTGCACCACAACAATAGCTTTCTGTCATGTGCTATAATTTGGTCTTCCCAGAAGAACCACACAGAATTCTTCAAGAACAAGATGATATATAAATAAATATCATAATAAATAAATAACAGTCATATTGAGTGCTCTCTCTTTGTGCCAACTATGTTCTGGGTTTTAATATTTTCCTGTCAGTGAACTGAAAGCGATGGCAAGTTGGGTGTTGTGTGGGGGGGTAATAAATTATCACATAATGATTTTATTACAGAGTACCTGTGAATAAATTTGCACTTTAGCTGTTCTGCACTGCACAGTTTGCTTTGCCTCCCTGTACCCTCACAGTATTTTGGCGCTGTGTGCTGTGCTGCGTAATTTCATGTCAACTTGAGACAAGCTAAGAGAGAGTACCTCAACTGAGAAAATGCCTGCAGAGTGCCGTGTGCAGCCAGTCTCTAAGGCATTTTATTTAGTGATCGATGGGAAAGGGCACAGTCCATTGTGGGTGGGGCCATCCCGGGGCTGGTGGTCCTGGCTTCTCTAAGAAAGCAGGCTGAGTAAGCCATGGGGAGCAAGCCAGTAAGCAGCAGCCTTCCATGGCCCCTGCATCAGCTCCTGCCTTCAGGACCCTACCCTGCTTGAGTTCCTGCCCCGACTTCCTTCACTGTGGAACAGTGATATGGAAGCATTAGCCAAATAAACCCTTTCTTCCCCAACTTGATTTTGGTCATGGGGTTTCATCACAGCAATAGAAACCCTAACTAGGACAGGTACTATTACTGACAGAGACATTTGCGAAGAAATTAGTATAATTAGGGGAGGCATTTGTTTACACAAAACCTGTAAAGTCCACTCTACTGACAATAACTGAATCAACAGTTTTAGCAAGATAAAAACTGGAGGTATCCCAAAGAAGGGAGTGAAGGAGTAAAGATATCCATAATCCAACTGACTGCTGGGAGGGAGGCCTACGAGGCACCATATTTGGGTGTTGCGGCTGGCTGAAGACTGGGAGGAGAACCCAGTCTTAGTTTCCCTGGTGAACCTAACAGTTCTGAGGGAAAAACAAAAAACAAAAACGAGGCTCTGATAAGACTGAGACGGCAAGCATCTGAGTTTTGGTTGATATTGGTGGGGAATTAAGGATATGATGCAGGGTACCAGGGCATCTGTTACAAAAACCCCAAAACTAAAAACAGATGGTATCACATTGCCCACTCCCATCCCACTCTAGAGACAAGCACAGTGGAAAGTTCCAGTGGGGTTTCTATGGCTGCCAGTCTCCACTTAGTCAGAACCTGGTCCATCCTGGGCGCTATCTGTGCTGGGCAAGCACTCAATCACTGAACTACATCCCCAGTTCTCAAAATTCTATTTTGAAAGTTTACTCTAAGTAGCTAGGCATGGCTGCCCATGCCTACAATGCCAGCACCATACACAGGTACAGAGACAGGAGGATGAGGACTGAGATGACATATGAACACTACAGAGTGATTAAGACCTGTTTTAAATGAAGTCTGATGTAGTCAAATGATGTGGGATTCCCTTCTGTATGATGTGAATACCATTGGTTAATAAAGGGACTGTCCTGGGCCTGTGCAGGGCAGAATAGAGGTGAGTGCGGAAAATAACTGAATGCGGGGAGAAAGAAGGCGAAGTAAGGAGACACCATGTAGCCGCTGCTGGGAACAGATGAGCCTGAGAGAGAACTCTGCCAGTAAGCCACAACCAGGTGACAAGACACAGATGAACAGAAATGGGTTAAATTAAGATGTAAGAGCTAGCCAATAAGAAGTTAGAGCTAATAGGCCAAGCAGTGATTTAATTAATACAGTTTCTGTGTGGTTATTTCTAGTCTGGGCAGCCTGGAACGAACAAGTGGGCACCTACAACAATCAAGTCCTCCTCTTGTGATTAAATAAAATGCACTTATACAGCACATACATATCAGCTCTTTGGCCCTCAGAAAGCAACTGGATTGGGCCCAGATTCTGTTTTAAATCTTACACAGAAGTTGGAAGGGACTTTGGTGGCTGTGCCACATCCAACAAAAGGTGTTGGTGGGCCGTTGACTTAGGCTGGGGAGCTGATGGAGTTAGGCAGAGCTGTGTGACAGGAAGCCAAGGAAACAGTCTGTGCTGAGGCATCTATCCTAAGCTGTGTAAACAAGATGAACTTCCTTGTTTCTCTCCTGGAAACAAAGCTAAGTGATGGGCCCAAGTGAAAGCCCAAGCCTTTAGCCTCAGCGGCTTCAGATCCCTTAACAGTACCCTCCAGGCTTTGCTTTCCTTCCCAGCTTCTTGACATCAGAGCTCAGTTCGCTCTGTTTACAGACCATGATTCCTTTTAGGTAATGTCTAGATGACCATTTCTAGCTCTAATTAGTTCCCACACACGGGTGATTCTCCACCTCCTCATACTCTCCTAATGAGAGCCTGCTGTTGTCTGGTAGGACCTCCCTCACCTGGATGGGTCAACCCAACACCACTATATGACTACAGCCTCAGGTACCACACTAGCAAGCCAGAAGCGGTCACTTGGATTCCTCCTCCCTGGTCCTACACCAGTCACTACAACACACCTTCCCTCCTTGGCACCCTGGCAAACTGCTAGGCTTAGCACCAGTTTCTCTCTGTTGCACTGCCTGTGACTACAAGAAACGCAGAGGGCTAGAGTCCGCCCCAGCCAACTGACCAGCTTTCACTCCTGTTTTGTCCCGCTTATTTATACAACTATTAGGATGGGTCCAGAAAGATGAACGCTAATCACATCATTAATCAATTTTAAAGCAAGAGGAGCCATAAAACACAATGGCTTCAGAACTCATTCACAGGAGTGTCTCCCTGCTAGCATGACTAACCACTTGCACCCATACGACAGTCACTGCTACAGAAGACAAACTCAACAATCACAACAGAATGTGATAGGATACACAGGGTGGTATGGGTGCTGACTGTGAGAGTCCATGAGGGAAGAGAGGAGGGACGGTCATTTTAGAAGTAAGGCTACCAGCACTACACTCGAGGGGAAACAGGTCTCAGAGGCCCTCACTTTCTAAGCTGCAGTCTTGAAATATACAAAGTCCTAAGAAGCTCAAAAGAAGATGTTCTGGGGAATTTAAATCCTTGAAGAAAGAAATTGAAGAAGACACCAGAAAGTGGAAAGACCTCCCATGCTCCTAGGTAGGCAGAATTAATATAGTAAAAATGACAATCCTAC
>JAQHUG010000144.1:2528618-2543621 GCA_028555095.1 Dicrostonyx torquatus
ATTATAAGTATCAACCTCGGTCTCAAACCACTATCAGTCAAATTGATATCAAAAGAGTATTTTGCTGGTTTGTTATAAAAGCAAACATAAGAGAACAGAACATAAAACTAGAAACTGCATACATGGAAGGGCATAATTTTAATAATGTTCTCTTTTAGATGGAATTTATTATTCAAATTTATATCTTGTGACTTCAGATCAGGAATCATGCAGTGCAGGAGAAGATGAGAACAGTGTAGGAAAAGCTATTAACAGATATAAACCAGAGAGTCAATAAAAACCAAAAAGAAAGTAATGATTTCCAAGGCGCAGCTCCTCCAGATCTGAGCATTGCTGTGTTAAAACTGAGAGCATCTGGTGGAGCCTGCAGAAATCAGGCTCTGAGAAATGCACTGCTTAACTCAGGGATTTCCCCCATCTCATTTAACAAGTGTAAAACAGCCAGGTAGAAGCAGGCGGATCTCTGTGAGTTCAAGGCCAGCCTGGTCTACAAGAGCTAGTTCCAGGACAGGCTCCAAAGCCACAGAGAAACCCTGTCTCGAAAAAACAAAACAAACGAAGTGTAAAACAATTCCAGCCTCTAATCGGAACCTTCAAGTAAAACTGTTTCTCTTCCTCAAATCCCACAGTTCGGAAGCTTAATTATCTTTAGCTACCAAAGCCATGATCCTTGCAGTTGGCTCCTGAGCACCTGCCTAGGTTCTAAGCATCCTTTCAAAGGCTAACACAATAGTAAGCAAATCCTCATCTAGTGAACCTTCTGATTTGGAGGTGAACTAATGAAGTGCACAGTACATAGAGAGTAAAGGTTACAGACAGAAAGGGCAGTGAGCGCACACAGTGCTGAGTGAAAGGCTTCACAAGCTACTCTGCAGTCAACCAGCTCACAAAATAAGGGTTGGTTTTTTTCAGCTGTTGTTTTTTAACACAAAATCCATAAGGACAATATGATCACTCAGGTAATGACAAACAAATAGGAGGATCAGATCAGGCTATTGCACAGAAACAAAACAGAAACATCTTTTGGGGACTGAAGTCAATCCTAATACACAGTCAAATCAGCACTTAAAGTCTCAGATTTGAAATATTTAGGAAAACATATATGGAGACCTCCAACTATTAATAGGGAGGATGGAATAATACAGAAAGGCCCCAGAAAGCAGGTTAAAAATCTGAATTTTTTAAAGTGTTTCACATTAGCATTAGGGTTTATAGCCCTGAAATTGTATTTGGATAGAAAAAAAATGACGTCATGCCTATATGATGAGACATGGCTGTAAACTTTTTTCATGATTCTCCTGCTCAATCTCCAGAGTGTTGGGATTACAGGCATGCACCGCCACACCCAGCTCTTAGCTATAAACTTGTGGGGCACAGTTATGGGAAAGCCATAAATCTAAAACCACACATACTGCCACCTTCTGCAGATTCTCATTTGGAGAGGGAGAGGGAAGGAGAGGAATACCAAACATCAAGAAAACAAAAATCCAGGTAAGGCAAGCAGTAGAAATAGCTGTTTTTAATTAAATACGGAAAGGAAGGATAGCAATAAAGGAAACCACAACTGAAATTAACATGTTTTCTAATACAGAACTACCTAGAAATAAGAAGGGTCAAGAAGCTAAGAGAAAAATCTTTGAGACAGGGTTTCACCTAGGCTGGTCTCCAATTGGCCTTACGGCTATACAGCCAAGGATGACTTTGAACTCCTGACCTTCCTGCCTCCACTTTGCAGTGTTAGCATTATAGCCATGCATCACCATGCCTGGCAAAAATCTGGTATAGACTACATTTTCAGAAAGATCACATCATTGTCAATTTCCCATTTGGTTTTCACATTCATAAAGACTTTACATTACAAAACGCCCTCCCATAAAGATTCACATTTAATTGTTCTACCACATTTCTACAAATCCTTGAAAACTATGTGCCTCCTTAATTTTTTCCTCAAATTATCATGGAATAGAAAGCTTTACCTTTAAAAATGCACAGACTAAAAAGTATCAAGAAGCCTAACGAAATATCCTTTCTACACTCATCGTAGTTTATTACCTGCCAACACACGATGTTCACACTGCTCAGAACTTGAACTAAAGCTCTCTAGATGCTCAATCCCTGATCTTGGGGTTGGAGAGATGCCGGTGCTTGCGGCAAAGCATGAAGAACTGAGTTCAAATATCAACACCCACACAGGAAACCAGCACAGGCAATTACAGCACAGTGTAATTCCAGAGCTAGGAAAATGATAATAATCCCTGGGGCTTGCAGACGAGTCAGCCTATTCAAATCGTGCAGAGAGCCTATTTCAAAAAATAAGGTGGGGAGTGATAAGAAACACTCTCCTTACACACACACACATTTGACCTCATCCACCAGAACCTGCCTCATGTTTTTTTGGCAATCATCCCATTTTTGTATAATCATTAAAGAAGTCAAACTACCCATCTATTTTTTTTTCAGGAATTTATTATTATTTTGTTTTGGTTTGGTTTGGTTTGGTTTTGGTTTTTCAAGACAGGGTTTCTCTGTGGTTTTTGGAGCCTGTCCTGGCACTAGCTCTTGTAGATCAGGCTGACTTCGAACTCACAGAGATCCGCCTGCCTCTGCCTCCCAAGTGCTGGGATTAAAGGCGTGCGCCACCACCGCCCAGCTATTTTTATTTTTAAACTGAAAATAAGATTTTTCATACAATATATTCTAATTATGGTTTCCCCTCCCCCAACTCCCCCAAGATCCTCTTCAACCCCCCTTTGCCACCCCAATCTATACCCTATCTCTCTTTATGCAGCAGCAGGCCGCTTGTTGGTTCCTGGCCACTTAGCCCCAAAACAATCACACAGAAACTGTATTAATTAAATCACTGCTTGGCCCATTTGCCTCTCACTGGTTAATTTAACTAACCCACATATTAATTTAACCCATTTCCATTAATTATGCATCGCCATGTGGCTGTGACTTACCGGCTAAATCTGTTTCTGGGGGCTACATGGCTTCTCTCTAACTCCGCCTCCTTTCTCCCGGCATTCAGTTCAGTTTTCCCCGCCTAACTCTGTTCCTCTATAGCTTTAGACCCAAAGCAGTTCCTTTATTAACCAATGATATTCACAGCACACAGAGGGGAATCCCACATCATCCTATTTCTATTCTCTACATGCACATCAAATAAGCTTCTCAGACTCAGCCATGTCCAAAGTAAAAGTTCTGATTCTCTTTGCACACTCCACAATCTTCCCCATTTTAATAAGCAGAAACATTATTTTTTTTTCATTTCTTAACATCAAAAACATTGATTCTTTCTTGGCCCCTCTTCCTCCCTCACAAATCCCACTGGGTCTAACCACTTCTTGCCAGTGTTCACTGCTGCCACCTGGTTCTATAAGCCACCATTAGTTCAACTCCATCTTGCTTTCTTCATGTATTCTTTTTTTTTTTTCCCCCGACACAGGGTTTCTCTGTGGCTTTGGAGCCTGCACTGGAACTAGCTCTTGTAGATCAGGCTGGTCTCGAACTCACAAAGATCCGCCTTCCTCTGCCTCCCAAGTGCTGGGATTAAAGGCGTGCGTGAGCCGCCACCACCCGGCTCTTCATGTATTCTTGCATTGTGAAAAAAATCCAGGTGCTCTACCTACCACCTTTCTTCGTGTGTGTGTGTTTTCCTGCACATCTGTCAGTGAACCACATGTATGCCAGTGTCCTCTGAAGTCATAAGGAGGCATTGGATCCCCTGCACATAGGTGCTGGGATCCCAGTTCGGGTCTTCTGCAAGAGCTCTTCATCACTGAGCCATCTTCCCCAGTTCCCATCCTATCCTTCTCCACACTACACTCTTCAGAAGTTCCGGGAAGCAGGCCCACTTCCCATTTCTGCTTACCTGTCTCCTTCGTGCTTACTCAGTTTAATGGGAAACTACTCTTTTTCAAACATGATACACACAATCCTACCTCCCAGCTTTGACGCTTGCTGATATAAAATCTGCTGCTTCCCAGTGATATCCACTTGTGTCTCTCTTCTTCTTCCAAGTTCCTGCTTGCGTCTTCTCAGACACCTCAACTGTTTGCAGAAGACTGCCCTCTATTTCTGCTCTACTTGGTCTGCACCCTCCCCCCGACATGTGCTCCAAGGCTGCAGCTCCTGAACTACAACAGTATTTCTAAGTGGAGTCTGAGTTGTGCACACTCCTCTATGGGCATTTAGATACACAAATATTGTCAAGTAAAACACATATTGTACAGGAGGCCTAAAGTTCAATTCCCAGAACTTTTCACTTCCCAAATTTTAACATCTCTTTTAAGTCTAATGTTCTAATTACATTAAACTATCCACAATGTTTGTAATATTACTTCTCCTATACTGTCTCCCAAATTTTCCTGTTTGCCTAACAAAACGTAATGCTTTCTCAGATCATCCTACCTACAGATTTTATGTAGCTAATCCAAACTAATTATATTTTTGTTTTCCCCAAACTCTTTAATTCTATTCATAAGTTAAAAGATGAAGTAAACAACTGTATTTTACTAACAACCAGAAAAAAATTAAATTTTTTTCAGCCTATAGAAACTAGGGTAGACAGCTTTGGTGACTTACCTCAAATCCTTCTGTATTCCTTTTATTCTGCTCCCCAGCAACACGCTCTGCTACACCTTTGCTTTACTCTTAAAGAAAATCCCTAAGATGATGTAGGTTCTAAACAGCCTTGCCCCATAGTAAGACCTAAGAAACAACTTCAAAATCTCAACCACACATTTAGATGAAAGACTGTGAGGGTCTCAAGGGCAATTTGGCCTAAGTAAAATCACTTTTACTTTTGTCCCATGTGATTCTCTAATTCTCCTAAACCCCTGCCAGTTAGCTGTTTTCAAGGTGGCCTGGGAGAAGGATGGAGATGGTAATGACATTAACAGGAAGCAATCAGGTTATCCTCAGGTACATGTAAAGCCATCTGGATCTGACCTGAAGTCTTCACAAGGTGATGGCTTAGTTGTGCTGCCACATTTATAAGTGAAGGTTATTTGGAATCACTCTGAATAGATCACGCTCTCAAGTCTTCAAGAAGGCATCTGGATTGTTTTTATATTTCCTGAAAGCAAGAGACCAGAACCCTGCCTCAGTTAGAATAAACTGACTCCTTGTTACCATGGTAATGAGCTGCTCCGCTGAAAATGCAGAGCATTCTGGAGCTTTGTTCTCATCAAGAATGAGATAGAAGCAAACGAGTCAATTCTAGAGTATATTTATAAATATATGGTGATGTTTTTTGACTCTAACAAACATTTTAAATTGCTTGGTTCACAGTAAGAAGACCAAAGAAAACGAAAGTGTTGGGCTCTATTCTGTTACGCAGAGCTTCACTCTATCACAGAGCTCTGCATGTTCAGACTGGTTACAAACTCAAAACATACTAGGAAACCTCAAAGGTTCCCATGCAACAGTCTTGTTAAAGTGAAACAGGGAAAGCAAAGGATAGTTAGTGTGCAGTGGGGCCCTGACACTAGCTCAGCAAGCTCTCAAGACGCGATATTCAACACTGCTGTGCAGTCATGTTTGTGTGCCGTATGCTGAGCCCCTAACCCCAATGTGATTATGTCTGAAGGTGAGACTTTTAGGGCATCATTAGATCATTAAGATGGAGACCTCATGAATAGGACCCGCACCCTTCCCTTCTGATAAAATGACCACCACTCACCAGGAGCCAGTTCTCACTGGGCTCAGGAATATTTCAAGCATGAAAAACACAAAACAGCTCAGTGCCATATCAGAAATGCTGTAAACTATCTCGAGAAAAATACAATATACGCCTACTTTAGGCTATTACACAGAGACAGGGAAGTAAGGGTGGCCATTCCTCTTGGCACGCCAGGGAGAAGCTCTTCCCACTGTAAGGTGTCAGGGAATAATCTCCTGTGAAGATGACTAGGGTGTTCCTGACAAGTAAAATGTACTTCTGAAAACTCACTGAAGAGTGGAACTGTTTTTTGTTTTTACTGTTCTTCTTTTGGGGGCCTACCACCCAGCTCACAAATAATAAGTCACAGAAACTTATTCTTACTTATGAATGCCCAGCCTGAGCTTGGCTTACTGCTAGCCAGCTTTTCTTAAATTATCCCATCTACCTTTTGCCTCTGGGCTTTCACCTTCCTCTGCTCTACATGTCTTTCTTTACTGGTCCTGTCCTCCTCTCGTTCTCCTTTTCTCACTCCCCCTTTTCCCTTTTTCTCCTATTTATTCCCTCTGCCTGGCAGCCCCACCTATCCTCTCTCTCCTGCCTTGCTATTGGCCATTCAGCTTTCCATTAGACCAATCTGGTGTTCTAGGCAGGCAAAGTAACACAGCTTCACAGAGTTAAACAAATATACAAGAATGCAACATTTCTTTGCATCATTAAAGCAGTATAAACAAATATAATACATCAACTAATATTCCACAACAGAAGAGAAAACAAAAAAAGCAAAGGTCTCTATCAGCTTCTGTAAACAATCATCTTATTGAGATGAAAGTTCATGACCTAAAAACTGACCAATGGAGAAATTCTAAAGCCATCTTTGGTTATTTCCTTTGGTATCAGTTTTTTTTTTTGTTTTTATTTTTTTTTAAGAAAATATCATGTACCATGGTGGGCATGTAGAGGTCAGAACTACTTTGCTTCCACCAGGGGAGGAGACAAGGGGAGCAAACTCAGGCCATCACGTGCCTTAACCTGCTGAGCCATCTTGCCAGCCTGCTTTGTCTACTTTGGTTTTTCTCAAATGATGAATAAAACAAGATTACAGCATTAACAAGTTAACCCAAATGAAAAATATTTTAGTGAATCATAGAGATATTTTTAATTATGATTCAACCTACATTGCTTTCTTTTTGGTTTACATGTTCCCATTTTATCGCAGCCATCTGCTATATCAACAGCAGTTTCACAGAAGTTTTAACAAAATTATGACTGTGCATTAAAAACTACAAACTTTCTCACCTTAAAGCTGTACAGATTTGGAGGTTTTAGAGACAAGGTCTCTCAGTATGTTCCCTCAGCTAGGCTCAAACACAATCTTCCTGCCTTAACATCCTCTCAAACCCACCTTAAAGCTTATTAAAAAAAAAAAAAAAGCATCCACTATGAGACTGTCCACAGAAAAAGGGCGTACACTAGTACACCCCAAAGCCCGCCCTGTCTCGGAAGTGAACTGTGGAAGGCAAATGGCAGCAGCTTCTGGTTCTCCAACCACTCTAGAGCTGCCCACATTACCACCTAAGGCTGTTGAGTGTCTGGTCAACCAGGTACACACTGTCCTCCACAAGGTCCAGTGCCTGACTAAGCTCCAGAACCCTACAACCATGGCTGGAGGTGCAATTTCATGGTAGACTGTTCCGGTATGCACAAGGCTCTAGGCTCAACCCTCAGTCCAGCAAAAATACAATAATAAAAACCCTACGTAATTCTCGCTGGACCACGCTTTAAAAGACCCTCCTTATTTACAGATTATGCATTTCAAGAGCATATTGTAGGCAATGCCAAGGCAAAGGAAGGTCAGTTTCTGGGGAAGGTGGATTGGTCATCACAGGACCCAATTAACCACATATAATCCCATTTTTCACTGAAAGTAATTGGTTAAACATCCAAATCAAGGTGATTATTTATATGAATAAAGTTCTGGAGAAGGGCCTTTGAGATACCACACAATGTTTGTCTTGAGCATAAGCTTCTAAAGAAACCTGGTCCACACACCTTGATGCCCCTTCCAAAAAGAGAAGCAGGTCTGAGAGCCATAAATGGGAGTCACAAGAACTAAAAACAGCAATTAGCCCATATAAGTCTGACCTAGATTTCATCACACAAACTAGGGGCAAAAAAAAACCAGAAAAATCTCTTGCATGCTAAACAGAACAGCGAGAGATGACTGAACAAAGAAGAGAAACTCATTTGTATAAATGCTTAATAAAGCTTAGCAACTGAATATCCCCATCCACTGGATGGGAACCACTTGCTGCTGTGGTCTGAATGAAAACGGCCCCATAGGCTCATGTATTTGAATGTTTGGCTTCTTGGTTGGTGAAATTGTCTAGGAAGGATGAGGAGGTGTGTCACTGGAGGTTTCAAAAGCCCACCCCTAACCCAGCCTCTCTCTCTCTGCCTCCTACTGTCAGATATGGATGTTAGGTTCTCAGCGACTGCTTTAATGCCATGCCCATATGCCTGCTGCCATATACCCACCCCGCCATGATGGCCGTGGATTCACCCTACGACACTGTAAGCAAGCCCACAACTAAATGGCTTCTTTAAGTCGCCTTGGTCATGCTGTCTCCTCACAGCAAAATAACAGTACCTAAGTCAACTAGCATTCTTCACAAGGCTGAACCCCAGGCTTCACCTGGTCCGTGTGTAATTCACATATTCAGTGTCGAAAGGGATCTGATCAAGACTCTGTTCCCTCTAGTTACAACAGTCACTGTGATAAACCACAAAAATCTTTATAAATTAAAGCATATGTGTGCAATATGATAAATATGTGTGTATTTATCTCAGCAGTGAAGTACATGCCAAACACAACCAAGCCCTGAGTTCAATATTCAGCATAGGAACAACAAACAAAAACAAAAACTCTTGCTTCATGTGTACACTGACCTTCCACAGCCTGCTCCCCTTTCCTCCCCAGAAGCTCCTAGCCTAATCCGTAGTCTGATAAGCTCCATTTAAGGTTCAGCTCTCTTGTTCCACTTTGTGTTCCATACCAGAATATGCACGGTCCCTCTACTTAACCGTGTAATAAAAGTTCTATGTTCTTTGTGTTATCTACCAGTTGGTAGTATATTTGATGGACCAAAAATGTATCAAATGTGTTTACACAAGTTTAACTTTCTTAACCAGGGACTATGAGAGTATGTTTTGCTACAATCAAAGACTAAACTAGGCAGGGAAATGTTTGGTGGTAGAGAGTTCACCTACCATGCAAAGTCCTGGGTTCGATTCCCATCACTGGGAGAGGGGGTCGAGGGCATGGACAAGGGCAGATGGGGTAATGGGATCTCAACCAAGAAAAAGAAGACAAAAGCTCCAAACAAGAATTCCACACAAATAGGCACTGCTGTCTTCAAGACACTGGAGGTGGGACCCTGCAGAGTGGCTCAGCATGAAATCAGATGGTCCAGGTGGGCGAGAGTCCTCGGGAACACAGGGCTACTAGGAGGCCTGAGGACATGGAAAAGATGAACTAGATTAATAAAAGAGAAAAGTAAATAACTATATAAATGCCAGGGAAATAAAGTTTTCTGAAAGTGTGCTAGCTTAAGTGAGGAGTGCTGTCAGTCTCAGGACGGAACACTGAACGACAATCTAAGCAAACGGGTAATCACCCACATTAAAAGAGCAAAAGACAAACATTTCTGGGAATGAGGAAAAACACTAAATCCTCATACCTGAAGCTGAAAACTCAACAACCAGAATGTATGAATTCTATTAATGGTTATCCATGGTGGCAAAAACATGTAATCCCAGTAGTTGGAAAGGAGGCAGACAAGAGGCTCAAGAGCTCAAGGTCATCCTCAGCTACACAGTAACTTTGAGCCTAACCTGGGCTACTTGAAACCCAGTTCAAAATAAAATAAAGAAACAATGCTGTTAATAACACAGAGTAAGACAGGCATGGTGGCAAATGCCCGTATCTCAGAGTTTAGGAGGCTGAGGAGAGAAGACCGCCATGGTCTGAGGCCAGCCTGGGCAAGGAAGACCAGTAAGACCTAAGCCAATGAAAAGGAATACACAAAAGCACTGCCTCCAGGGGGAAGCTGGGGGTGAAAAGCATTACTGCTTTTAAAACGCTGCTGTTCTTCAGAGCAACTGAACAAACTGCATACATTTAATATTAGATCAAAAATACAAAAGTATAACAAAATAAACTATTTAGTTCATAATTCCTTTTATAAAAGATTTTTAGTTTTAACTGTGTGTGTATGTATCTATGTGTGGGCATGTGCACTTTAGTGTGGGTACCCTTGGAGATAGACAAAGGTATTCGTAAACTACTCGTGTTGGTGCAGAGAACCAAACTCCTGTACACTGCAAGAGCCCAAGTGTCCTTAACTGCTGCGTGGCCTCTCTCATGCCCCCCTCATAAGCACCACGCTGCCTCTCATGCCCCCCTTGTAACTCCTTTTTCACACGAATAATTGATCATTTTCCCACAGAAGAAATTCTCTTATTTTTAGAAACATTATATATCCACAACAAAAACTACAGCTATCTGATTCTGTGTGACACTCCAAATTTTCTGTAACTCCAAGTTCTTTTTAATTGTTTTGTTCCCATGTCACAGGGTTTACCTAAGTCACCTCAGGAAAGAAGGGAGTTACTTCAATGGCTGCTACATTCGGTCACACTCTGGCTTTCCTAAGACAATATTCAAAGCACCACGAAGGGACTGTTTCCACTTGACATTGTGTAAGAAGTTAAAATGATCAACACAATAAATTCTCAAATGTGCCCTATGATGGCAACACCTTTGATCTTTCATACTTCGCAATACTGAAGGTTAATATTTTAGTATGTAAACAACCTGAAATATGAAATACACTGTTTTAACTGGATACCATTTGTTTCTAGTTCACACCTTTAAGTATATTCTATAAATGTTTTTATTTTATTATGATTTCTGAGTATGTGTATTCAGGCACATGTGTGGAGGTCAGAGGATTTCTTTTGGGAGTCAGTTTTCTCCTTCCACCATGGATTCCTAGGATCAAACTCAGGTCACAGGATTGTGCAGCAAAAGCTTTGACTCACTGAGCCCTACCTGTCTACCTCTTTAGGTAGCTTTAAGATTGGTTCTGTTCACTTAGGAAAGTTACCATGGGGTGGGGATTTAGCTCAGTGGCAAAGCATTTGCCTAGGAAGCTCAAGGCCCAGGGCTGAGTCCCCAGCTCTGAGGGTGGGGGTGTTACCAAGGCCTGAGTTTTCAAAACACAATTCATGCAGTAAATGATGTTTCCAGACAGGATGACAGCAACTATGATGGCATCATATTAACATATTAAGGAGGAATTTGCTTAGCACAGACAGCTGAGACAATATGCAGACTGTAGTCCAACCAAGGCAGCTACATGTTTGCATTTATTTCCTTAAGAGTGACTTTATTTGTTTTAGTTTGGTATATTATTACTTCTGGATTTTAGGAAAACTGGTTTTATAGTCTGCTATGCTAGTATTCAGGCAGCCGTAAAGAAATCCTAACAAAGATTCTTTTGCTCTTAGCACTGAAATAAAATAGACAAACATAAAGGCAGCCTACCCTTTCACCCTTTTTGGCCTAATGATGCTAACCAATACCTTGTCTCCATCATTAATTAGTAAATCCTGGTGTTAAAGAGCAGTGTGGTTTAGAAGTTCACGAACACTTCCCACTTCTAACACCTGGTAGAGTACTCCCACAGAATGAAATGCTACTTAAAATTTTCTTTCAAAAGGTTGCTACCAGGGCCTGGAGAGATGACTCAGTGGTTCAGAGAGCTTACTGCACTACTAGAGGATCCTACCTAGTTCAGTTCTGGCACCCACATCAGGTGGTTCACAACAGCCTGAAACTCTGCCTCCTGGGAAGCAGACCCCCCACTTCTGGCCTTCTTGGACACCCGTGCACACAGGTGTCATACACTAACACAAACACACATGTAAATAAAAATAAATCTTTCCTTTTTAAAACAAAGCTGCTACCTGATGTTTTTTCTTTTTGGTTTTTTGAGACAGGGTTTCTCTGTGGCGTTGGAGCCTGTCCTGGAATTAGCTCTTGCAGACCAGGCTGGTCTCGAACTCACAAAGATCCGCCTGCCTCTGCCTCCCGAGTGCTGGGATTAAAGGCGTGCGCCACCACCGCCCGGCTCTGATGTTTTTTTTTTTAATGTAAAATTGTTTTGCCAATTTATATAAAGAATCTAACTTCATTCGGGCAGTGGCACACCTTTAATCCCAGCACTTGGGAGGCAGAGGCAGGTGGATCTCTGTGAGTTCAAGGCCAGCCTGGTCTACAAGAGCTAGTTCCAGGGCAAGCTCCAAAGCTACAGAGAAAACCTATCTTGAAAATCCAAAACAAATAAACAAACAAAAAAACACCAACAAAAAATTAACTTCAGATGAACAGCTGTTATCAATTTCACGCTCTTGACACTTCATGTTAACCTGCAGTCCTCCAGAGGAGTAGCACTGCTCTTCTCTGCCTTCCGGAAAGCTGACCGCTTCCCTGGAGAAGAGATGGTTGCCATCTCTGTTAATTCCCATCTCACCATCCCTAAAAAACAGCTTCAAGTTTTTGTTTTGTTTTGAAACAGTTTGCTTTTTTCCATCCTGAGTTTTCCCAAACTATTTCTGGGCTCTGACAATCCAGCGTGACTAAGTCTCCTCCTGGGAACAGCTGCCTCATTATCACTATTAAAATAGTCACTCCTAATACCCACTGATAAGGATCTGGAAACTCATTGTAACTTGGAGAATGCAAATCCCACCCTATCGGCTAAAGATAAACTTGTTACACTTGGAATAATGGCTCACCCCTGACTACCTGACCACTCCAGCACTCTTTGTGTTCAAATTAAGCTTTTCAGTTTTCCATAAATTCTTACTAATATTGAGATTTTATTACTATTTCCTTCTGTAAAACCAGTTAATCCTGAATTACTGTCACTCCCCAGTCCCCTCTCTCAGGAGCAAATGACCTCATATTTCTAAGGTAAAACAACTTTCCAACTGACCTGTCTCAGAAATATTTTGTATAGTTCATGTGTTATTTGGTAACTTTTGTTCCTGGCATGCTAGTCTCCTGCCTGGAAAATCAACAGCAGATAACCTCAAAAGGTCTTTTCCTAAACCCATCAAATGGAACAACTACTTACAACCTTAATTCTTCCAAAAAGTGTATCCAAAACAGAAATAAGGAAAACATCAATAAAAAGAAACAAAAGAAAAGCAGATGATCACAACCACAAATCTGTCTTTGCTGCCACCCAAACTCAGTATGAGAGACGTGACATCAGCAGAGATTATCAGTCTGGAAGTCCTTGATTCAGTCTGATAGAGGAACTCCCTAATGCACCCACAGAGTGCTACCCTAAACCAGAACCAAGATGAGCTATTTAACCCTTAATTTTTAATCCAGGGGTGTGCAATGAACTCCTCTGGCAGAGCGTTCAGCTCTTTTTGGCTTTTGTTTTGTTTTTGTTTTTGTTTTTCGAGACTGGGTTTCTCTGTAGCTTTGGAGCCTGTCCTGGAACTAGCTCTTGTAGATCAGGCTGGTCTCGAACTCACAAAGATCCGCCTGCCTCTGCCTCCGAGTGCTGGGATTAAAGGCGTGCGCCACCACCGCCCCGCCCGGGTTTTTGGCATATTTTAAAGTGTGTGGTATGTATCCACAAGAGAAAATCAATTATAGATTCAGTTGAGGAACTCAGGCATGCTAGGCCAGCAATCTAATACTGAACCATACACCCAGTCCAGTTTCTTAATGTCAATCCCAAGGCAGTCTCCACTGTGTAACCCTGCTGGCCTAGGACTCAAGAGATCCTCCTGCCTCTGCTTCTAGTTTTTCCTTTTTAACAAATTAAGTAGCATGCTCTAATAACAAGCTTTTACTACCTTAATTTCTAACTAGTGACTAACATAAATATTTACAAACTTCTGCAGCAAGCAGAATATGATAAAAGATTACTTATCCTGCTCAACAAGAGGGAAACTACACCTGGTCCTGGAAACCTGGCTAGCTACTCCGCGCTAGTGAGGACACTGCTATCAGAGAATCTACAACCACTACTTTACTAAATGAGCACAATTCTAACAACAACCTAAACACTATCTTTATAACTCAACAAGCCAAGTCTTCATCCCCCATGACGGAAATTTCTCAGTATAACAGACAGGTGACCACTACAGAAAACTACACCCAATCAAAACACAGAGTTGTCAGGCACCGACCTCATGAGACATCTACATAATACTCCCACACCTAAGGCTCAGCAAACATTGCAGAAGAGGAGGTGGAAAGATTGTTAAGAGCCAGGAGATCAGGGAGTCTGTTCTGAGTGTGTCTCCAGTAATACCAGAAACTACACCCATAAGGTTTACCAACATGACTGCCCAAACAAGAGCTGAAAAATGACACCAATACAGATGCCATGTGGAGCAAAAAAGCCCACAAGACGTCAACCCACAACAACTAAGGGAAGCTGGGAGTGACAAGGTTGTTTTCCCCAGGGAAGAGCACACCTATTGATTATCCAATACCAATGGTCCGCCCTGAAAACATACATACCAGTAACATATACATAAAGACTTAACGTTATATGTATATGAATATACATATATGCATATAATAACCATTAGTGGAAACAGCAGGAAAGAGCGAAAGGAGGGGTATATGGCAGGGAGGTTTGGAGGAAGGAAAGGGAAGGAAGAAATGTGATTATATTACCTGAAATTTGTTTTAAAGAGAGTATTTATACATTCTATTGATGATAATGTCAAAGGTGTTGCTAACACAGTTGGAAGAAAATGTTTCTTTAGAAATTCATGGAAGTCAAGTACTCTTCATCATCCAAACATAGATACAGTCCCTCCCCACCTACCTCCACGCTTTTAAAACATACTCAGCAAGCCAGCAAGATGGTTCAATGAACAAGCGATTTATAAAATTCAATTTATAAAACCCCTGATGAAGAGAACTGACTCCTGAAAGATGTCCTCTGACCTCCACACGCGTGCCAACACAAATACACACAGTAAAAATGAAGTAAACTATAAAAAACCATCATCAGTGTGGAACATTTAAATAGGTACTGATGATTACCTCCTGATGTGGGAGTGTTCTCCTGTATTTTGTATTACTCTTATTGGTTGAATAAAGAAGCTGCCTGGCTTATAAAATAGGTCAGCCCTTAGGTGGGCGGAGTAGACAGAACGGAAGTTCTGGGAAGAGAGAAAGAAGTGGGCCAGTCACCATGAGGCTCCTGTCGCAGATGGATGCAGGTTAGACCTTTCTG
>JAQHUG010000144.1:2589697-2608909 GCA_028555095.1 Dicrostonyx torquatus
GCACATTCTGAATTCTGTTTTGCATTTCTGGTGCACATTCTGAATTCTGTTTTGCATTTCTGGTGCACATTCTGAATTCTGTTTTGCATTTTTGGTGCACATTCTGAATTCTGTTTTGGTAGCAGTCTTGTGTCTTGTCGCATCTGAAGCCCCAATCTTTCTCATGCTGTCAATCACATTCAGTTTGTTTTGAATGCTTGCATCTTTTCTTTCTTAAGTTCCCGGTTTCAAGCCCAAGGGTGGAGCTGGCAGAGACCAGGTCATCATCAAATGGCACTTCAGTTAAAACTAAGGAAAGTTTCCTAGTCCTCCATTTCTTCTCCCCTGAAGGGGACTGGAATTTTCGCACATAGTATATATATTATTGGAACCCCTAATGGAATCTAATGGCAGCCTAGGAAACAGTAGTGATATTTACCAATGTTAACCTCTGATTTTGATATTATATGGTGTAAGATTATATTATTTGTTTATTCATTTATTTGGTTTTATTGCCCCACCCCAACCCTCTTCAGACAGGGTCTCACTCTGAGAGTGTAGATTAGTGCTACCTTACCAGGCTGGTTTGGTTTTTTTTTTTTTTTTAAAGTTTTCTGTCTTATCCTTGAAACCTTTCTTGTAAACTTTAGTTTTTTAAATGAACAAGCTATATACTTATAGTAATTCTTAAGTTTACAACACAATGAATGGGAGGTACGGAGCTCCCATTCATGCAAAGCGTCTTCCACCATTTACAGCACATTGGTGGTGTTTGTCACATCATGTTCCCCTAAAGGTCATCATTATGTCAGTTATCACAATGCGCACCCTGTGTAGGAGGAGGCCACTTGTTTGTTCCCAGCTCCTAAATAACTGCTTGGCCAATTAGCACTAGCTTCTTATTGACTAGCTCGTACATCTTAATTCAACCCATTTCTATTAATCTGTGTATTGCCATGTGGCTGTGGCTTACCAGCAAGATTTGACTCATCTGTTTCCAGTGGCAGCTGGTGTCTCCCTGGCATCTCACTGACTCCTCCTTCTTTCTCCCAGCATTTAGTTTAGTTTTCCCTGACTAGCTCTGTTCTATCATGCTATAGGCCCAAAAGCAGTTTCTTTATTAACCAATGGTAATCACGCATACAGAGGGGAATCCCACATCAATCATGTCCACCTAAAGTTCATCATTATGTCGGAGTTATCACTTGGTGTCATGTAGTCTCCAAGTTTGGTACAATGTATAATGATATGCATACATCATTGTAGTATTACACAGAATATCTTCACTGCCCCAAAGCTCTTCCATGCTTGGGCTGCTCATCCTTCCCTACTGCATCCCTGGTGATCAATAACACCAGAAACATGCATGTCAATTATATAATCCTTTTTTCTGTAGCTGGTCACGTGGCCTCGGCTGGTATCTGTAACTACCTCCCTCTACTACCCATTCTTTATTTCCTCCACTGTGAAGCAGCAATACAATTTCCGCGTGGTAATCTGGATCAATCACCCCTCCTAACATTGTTATTACTTTTTTAGTCTGTTGGATTAAGGGCATCAGAAACCTAAAATGGGGTTGAAGAGATGGCTCAGCCATTAAGAGCACTGACTGCTCTTCCAGAGGACCTGGGTTCAATTCCCAATACCCACATGGCAGCTCACAACTGTCCAGTTGTGAATCCAGTTCCAGGAGATAAAACACCTTCACACCAATACACATAAAGTTAAATAAATCATAAAAAAAGAAATAAACCTAAAGTGACCAGAGTGAAGCCTGAACTTCCAGTTCAATGGAATATTTGTTGTGTCTTCTGGCAGAAGAATTCCCCACTCTGGAACCAAAGTTTCTAGGCCAGAAGAACTTAAGGTCATGAGAACAGGAAGCAAGAATTTTCCGAGTGGGTCACTAGGCATGAGAGTAGGGACATTACCTTCCACCTCTTGATTCATGAACTCATATACCCTGGCTATGGGAGGAACAGTACCATAAACTGAATGCTGATTCAAAGCTGTGCCCTCTTCTGGAGAACCCTGCTGCCACCACCAAACTGGAGCTATCACTGTGTCTTCAAAAGGCTACTGCTCTTTCAGGTCAGCTGCTTCAGAAGGTTGAGAAACGCAGTGACCAATAGATTCCAAGGCTGTGGGCCCCACTCTGGTGCTTCTCTGACTGAAGTGAGTTCTTTGTCAGAAGCAATACTGTGTGGAATGGCATGATAAGACATGATAATGACATACTATAAGTTCATGAATGGTGGTTTTGGGAGGAAAGTCAAATCCACAAGAAGATCCTTATATTACTGCAACAGTAAGGACAAATCACTGTCCTTTCCATAGAGAAAGTGGCTCAGTGCAGCCAACCTGCCACCAGGTCACTGATGGTTACCTGGAGAGTGGCGCCATATCTGGGGTTCAGTGTTGGTCTCTTCCCTTGGCAGATCTGGCACTCAGCAACAGCTGTAACTAGGTAGCTTTGGTGACTGGAAGTCTATGTTATTGACCCACGCATAACCTCCATCTGTGCCACCCTCACCACATTGCTCATGAGCCCTTTGGGCAATGGCAGAGATGGCTGGGGAAAGACTGGCAAGTTGATTCCTTCACTGACAGTAGAGGCTACTTCTTCAGGATTCCAGAATATTCTGAAAACTATCTGAGGTATCTAGCCTTGTGGACCAAACAACTATTAGATCATTGGGTTTTATGCTAGAAAGGAAAAGTATTGACTTAGGACCCACAAGGCCAAGTTCTCGACACAAAGGAGATTTATTTGCCCCAGAAGAACAGAGGACAGGAAATAAAAGACAAAGACAGGAAATACAGGACCAAGGAGAAGGGGAAAGAAACAAGGAAAGGAAACAGGGGTATTTTTCCCAGGGCAGGGGGGACAAGGGACTGCCTCTGGATAGCGGAGAGGTAGAGGTGGCACACAGGAAAATGACAGTTTATAAAGGTACAGAGGAGAATTCCTGTGTTAGGATGAGGAGTTTAATCTTAACTGAGCTTGTTAATTAGGTGAGCAAAGGGGCATTTTTTATTTCAATACTTTCATAGCTTGACCTTGGTACTCAGCCTCAGGAGGGCTGTCTTAGTCAGTGTTCTATTGCTGTGAAGAGACACCATGACCACAGCAACTGTTATAATGGAAAAACACTTAATTGGGGTGACTTACATTTTCAGAGATTCAGTCCATCATCATAGTGCAACATCCAGGCAGACACGGTGCTGTGTGGGAGGGTCCACCTGTATTTCTGTGTTTTGATTGGTAAATAAAGGGCTGCCTGGCTTATAGTTAGGCCAACCCTTAGGTGGGCGGAGTAGACAGAACGGAAGTTCTGGGAGGAGAAGAAAGAGAGACCAGAAGCCATGAGCCGCCGCTCCAGATGGATGCAGGTTAGACCCTTCCGGTATGTCACCACGTGGTGACTTACAGACTTTTATAATGGGTTAGTTTATGAGGAGAGGGCTAGCCGGGAAAAGGCTAGTGATAATAAGCCAGGCAGAGTTTAAATGAATCCAGTTTGTCACGTGGTTATTTCGGGTGCAGCCAGCCGCTTGAGCGGGCCAGCAGCTGGGAGCCTGGGTGCGGGAAACAAACAACACGCACCCCCTTCTCCCCCCTAATCACAACAGTGCTGGAGAAGTAACCAGATATCCTACATCTTGATCTGAAGGCAACAGGAAGTGGTCTGAGACACTGGGCATGGCTTGAGCATGTATGAGACTTCAGAACCTACTTCCACAGTGACACACTTCCTCCAACAAGTTCACATTTACTCCAACAAAGTCATACCTCCTAAGAGTGTCACTCTCTTTGAGGGCCTTTTTTTTTTTTCCCCAAATCACTACAAGGAGAAAGTGGCCAAATAAAGGAATAGACTTTGGTGGCTAACTTCAGGAATGTAATCTGATGATTTTTAGCAAGGCAGAAGGAATGGGGTAGGAGGGCAAGACCTGTCAGGGCCACATACTCGAGTAGGCTAGTGTCTCTTCCATCTGGGTAGACAGCCATTGTTGGAATATTAGACCACAGCCCGAAGCCACCCTAATGCATCCCTAATACTGGGATGCTGAAGACACCTAATATCCTCCTCTAGCCTCCTAATACCTGTGATAGACATGAACATCCGCACATATCACACATACACACATATCACACACACACACATCCATGCACGCACATACCACAAAACTGAAACAAACAAAAATGTGTGGTAGATGCTTATAAATGGGGAGCAAAGAGCCACAATCACCCAATTCAGACGTGTGTATATGAGGTAATGGTGGTGACTTTCTAGGTTTTCTGCATCATGTGCACTAAGATTCTGGGGGGGGGTGTTGGTTTGCTTGTTTATTTGTTTGAGAATATAACATAAAACTCCCATCATAGAAAATGACCAGGACACATCTCAGCTCTTGGACTCTGAAAAGGTGAAACCCACTAAAAAAAGATAAATGCAGCCCAGAGTAGATAATTCTAAGTGCCCAAAGGCTGCCCAGTGGATGTGTGTTCATAAAGGGACGCACATCTAAATTAGTTCTGATTATTCAAACCCCTAGTGCTCCTGGGAAGGCTAAGGACTTGCTCGTTGGGAACTGCAATGGAGTCTGCAGAGAAGTGCAGTGCAGAGTACAGACTGGGCTGTTGGAACCCCAGAGTGATACCCATTCTGGGTTTATCCCTAATCCATCATCTACTCTTTCTCCACTCTCCTCTGTGCATAGGAGGATGATATCCAAGAACCTCAAACTCTGGGTTCCCTTTTTCTGAGGCTTTCCATGGGAAATGACCAAAGAGGAGCCTGTGTCCCTCTGGTCATGGCTGCTACTCTACAGTCCCAGCTATGACTGAGGGGCCTCTTTCCAGCTGCAGCTTCCCGGGTCTTGGTGCTACTGCTCCCTCCCTGGTTTCTGCAGTAGCAGGAGATTTCAGCTGTTGTTATCCTGGGTCTTTCCCTGCCCTTTGCTGAATCCCTTAACCTGGTCCATACTTCTGAAAACAGTATCTTCATTAAACCCTTCAACACAACTCAGTAAGTGGGGCACCCATGACAGCCAGAGCCTGACTGTGGCATCATGCTCATATTCCAAAAGGAAGTTAACTCTGCTCTCATCACCAAAAAAGTCTTCCTACTTGACCTTACCAAGCAGGTCATGTTCCCACAGTATAGACGACTGTACAAAAGGCCTTTTGTGCCTGTGCAGATAAAGGACACCTCAGCTTCTTTCAGTCTACTCCCTAAATTGTCTCCCTGGGACCAGATCTCAGCTTTCCCCCCCACCCCCACCTCCTGCCGCTCCTTAGTGCAGCTCTAGATTCATTTTCTGTCTTCCGGATCTCCCCTTCTCCTGAGTCCCAGGACCGCTTGCTTCTTTTGTCAACTGCCACTCTTCTGATTTAGTCTGCTTCTTCCAAAAGAATTTCAGAAGGGATTAGGATTTCTAATTCTGGAGATCAAAGTAGAAGGGGAAACAAGGGTGCAGGGAGGACTTCTAGAAGGTCTGCCTTCAGGTTGTGCAATCTGTACGGTCGCCAGGTTCTACAGGACACGTTAGCCACCATGGCGGTGCTTCCTACACCGCCTGGTTTGCTAACGATGACCACTGACAGGCTGGCCCAATGTGTGTCTGATTCTAGGAGAGAGAGCAGAGAGGAAGCTACTGCTTTGAGGAACAAGGCCCTCAACTTAGCTTCTGAGGGTGAGGGTGACAGGTGACATAGGATGTCACACTGAAACCTAAGCTGGCCTCGAATGCTCACCATCCTCCCACTTCAGTCTCTCAGTTGCAGGGAGGGATTGCACACATGAAACATCACAACTACCTCAGATTAGCGCTGAAGGAAAGGTGATCTTAAATCATGTCTAAGGAGGAAGGGAATTCTGGAACAAGGGCAAGGATGTGAGCAAGAGCGTAGAATCATGGCAAGAGATGATCAAGGCACATTGATGTTAGAAAGAAAGGGAGTCAGATGTGGTAGCTCACACCTATAATTCCGGAATTTGGGAGGCTGGAGCAGGCAGATGGCCATGACTTTAAAGTTGGCCTTGTTCATATAGTAAGTTCTAATTCAGCCCGGGCTACATACTGAGTGCCAGGCTAGCCTGAGCTAGAGAGTAAGACTTTATCTTAAAAAAAAAAAGTTGAACAAACCAAGCTGGGCATGATGGCTCATGCCTTTAATCCCAGCACAGAGGAGGCAGGGGCAGATGGATCCAGTTCTAAACCAGCCTGGGCTACATAGTGAGACCCTGCCCCCTCTCCAAGGTAGTGGTCACACATGCCATAATAAGGGTTTCTAAAGGAGTCTTTAAGGACTCTTAGCAGGATTTTAGAATTCCATATACTAGGTAGGAAAAGAGTATGACGAGCTAAATAAACACAGTCATCTAGATGGAAGATAGATTGGTCAGGGCTGTGTCAGGTAGTGGTCCTTGAGTTCACTGCAGAAGAAAAACATTGCACATAATGGGCTAAATGTGGTTGGAAGGGGGAATTGGAAGATAAGGCTTACTTCAGATTTGGGATGCAGGGAGAGTGGGAATGTTTCAGGGGAGAACAGAGGAGAGCATTTGGGAAGAAAGATAAGCTTAGTGCATCTAGGTGGCTAGTGTGCTTCGGGTGCCCGTGGAGCTGGGGTTGAAACACAAGGAGCTTTGACACAAAGCTGTGAGCGAGCAACTCTCAGGGGACAGCAGCATGTTAATCAGATGGGTAAGAAGCCAAGTGATTCCATGGACCAGTCAACAGAAAGACGTACAGCATCTCGCTCATGAACATTGTCTGAAAAGCAGAGGCCAGTCTGGAGGAGGGTTGGGAAGATGTTCATCAAAAGACACAACCATAGTTACATAGGAGGAATAAATCCAAGAGCTCTGATGTAGTTAGTAATGTACTGTACGCTTAAAAATCGCCGAGAAGCAGGCTGTCAGTCCTCTACGAAAACGTGTGTGGAATAAAGTATGTTATCTCATTTTAGCCATTTCACAATGTGTTCAAATTTTAAAATATCATTCTGACCACAACAAAAATATTTTTACTTTGTTGCAAGGAGAGGGCCTGCTTTTCGCCCCTGCTGCCTGGCTAGCTTAGCCCCAAAATAACCACACAGAAACTGTATTCATTAAAACCCAGCTTGGCCCATTAGCTCTAGTTTCTTATTGGCTAATTCTTACATCTTAAAATAACCCATTTCTATTAGTCTGTGTATCACCACGTGACTGTGGCTTACCAGCAAGATTCTAACCAGAGTCCATCTCATGCAGAAGATCCATGGCATCTCTCACTCTGCCCTTCTTCCCAGAATCCAGTTCTGTTTTTTCTGCCTACCTAAGTTCTACCCTATCAAAAGGCCAAGGCAGTTTCATTATTCATTAACCAATGAAAGCAACACATGAACAGAAGAACCTCCTACACCATTACTTGTCATTAAAAGAGAAATATTTAAATTAATGACAAACTGAGACATTGAAACTGCCCATCTTTCTGAAACTTAAAGGAATGTTTTTTTTGAGAGGTTCACTATAGACAACATCCAAGAAATGGGCAAAAAACATGTAGGTGAATGGAACACCATAAGAAATGCATGAAGGAAATCTGGGTGTCATATAGCACCCTAGAATCCCAGCAGTTGGAAAATGGAGGCAGGAGGATCAGGAATTCAAGGCCAGACTCAGCTGCATGTTCTGTTTGAGGCCAACCTGAGTTACGTAAGAAGGGAATTCAATACTCCCATACCTTTAACATGTAACATATCTTGTGGGCCGTTTTCCTGTTTTTAAAAAAAAAGGTATAAGAAGACAGGCAAGGAAGATGGTTCCATCAGGAAAGTGTTTACTATGCATGAGGACCTGAGTTTAGATCCCCAGTAAAACAAACAAACAGAAAATAAAGTGTGCAGTAAATGTCTATAATATGAGTGCTGGGGAGGTAAAGACAAGAGGCTCACTGGGGCTTGCTGCCAGCTAATCTAGCTGAATGTAATTAGTGAGCTCCGGGTTCAGTGAGAGACCTTGTCTCAAAAAACAAGGTAATTGAAGAAAACACCTAACTAACATCGTTCTCTGGCTTCAAAACCCAGGAGCACAAACATGTATGAGCGCACGCATTTGCATGTACACACAAACATGCACACGCACATGCACACACACACACACACACAAAATAAAAATAAAGAAAAGGAAGGAGATTGGCATGGCGGCTCACATCTGTAAGCCAGCATTTAAGGTATCATAACTCCACAATTCTTAGTTTGACCCCATTCTGGGCTATATAGCAAGTTCCGGGCCACCTGGAATTTGTTGTAAGAAGCTGCCTCAACAAAATAAAACAAAAACAAAGAAATAAATGAAGAAGAAAGAAAGGAAGGGAAGAAGAGAGGGTGGGAGGAAGGGGAAATTCACAAAAGAATGAATTTCCAAAAAGAGTAACCTCTGGTTGGGTGGTGGTGGCACACATCTTTAATCCCAGCAGTTGAGTGGCAGAGGCAGGTGGATCTCTGTGAGTTCCAGGCCAGCCTGGTCTACAAAACGAGTTCCAAGATGGCCAGGACTCAGTTACATAGAGAGACCCTGTCTCAGGCAGGGGCAGTAACCTCATTGTTTAGATTTATATATATATTTTGAGACAAGGTCTTACAATGAGGTCTTTGTTGGCCTAGAACTCGCTATATAGACTAGGTTGGCATCAAATTTGCATCTATCCTCTGTGTCTGTCCCCTGAAGGCTCAGATTAAAAGTGTGTGCCATCCTGCTAATTTTGTCAACTTCGATTTAAGACAGAGAGACTCCTGTAGCTCAGGCTGACCTTGACTTGACTTGCTGCAGATCAAGAATGACCTTGAACCCAAGACTGACTTCAAATTCTGGCCTCAACTGCTCCTCTGTCTTGGGAACTGTAGGTGTGTGTCACTATATTCAGCTTGGTGAGTATTACTGAAAATTGATGTGATCTGAAGTCACAGGAAGGTGAAACAGGTGATAACGTTTTTGTGCTAGTAACAGAAAACCCAATTCTACTGATATTAAATGATCTTAGTGGATATTTGGTGGCCTATTTTCCTGAAATGAACACATATTGGCTTTAGAGTTAGTTCAGTCTCAGAGAAATCCCCCACAATTCCCTTGGATCTCTATTTTTCCACCAGCTACATTCCCCTAAGCTTGGTTTCTGTACAGCTAGCGGCTTCCGTGTTTGTATGTGGAACAGCATTATTTCTGGAGGAGAAAGGTGACTCTGACAAACTTCCAATTTTTTGTGTCAGTGGAACCAATCATGAGGAGCACAGAAAGGCAGTAGGTTGATTGTCACTAAAGAACAAACACACCCATTATTGAGCCAATTCCTTACACCCTGCTGAAATGACCTGGAATAGCCCTGTCCCCAGGAGGGTAGAGCTCTAGATGTGAAGCAGATTATCTCGTTTACCTGCTGTACTGATTGATGGTAACAGAAGGCAAGTTAGTGCTGGGGAATCAGTAGAGCCCACAGAAGGATAATCTTTATGTACCTAAGCATGTCTCTGGGTAAGCCAGAATACCAACAGATCAAAGAGAGTTGCTCTCTCTATTAACATCTATAATGGGATAGTACAGAATTGAACCATAGCTCTCTCCATTTTCCTTGCGACCCTTGAGTCCTAGTCCCGATGGCATTTCTAGGCTACAACCTTCATTGTAATTACCCCAGACAGATCTCTGCTCCTGACAGCAGGATGGAGAACATACTAGGAAGAAGGAGCATAGGGGCACCTTGGAAGGAGGGCCACCAACAGCTGTGCACATGACCGCCTTTGCCAAGTGACCATGTTCACCTTAGAAGGACACTCAGACAGGGACTTTACCCCAGGGAGGCCATTTTCCTGTAAACATTCTATAACTTGGAAATGAGGGGAACTGAATTTTAGGAACAATATGCATTTTCAGCTGCTCTAAAGAAATGAGATTGGCGGAGTTGGTAGAATGATCTCGAGCCTGGTGGCACAAGAGCTGGCCTGATAATACCTGGTAAGGCAGTAGTCCGTTTCGAGTCTAGTAAGCAAGACAGCATGAGAATAGAGAACAAATCCCAATTCAGAAAGATAGAATAGTGAAACGGGACCAATAAATGAGTTAAAAGAACTGTGCTGGGTGCTGGAGGGGATGGTTCAGCTCTAACAGAGGGCCAGGGTTTCATTCACAGCACGGACATGGCAGCTAACAGCCATGTGCAACTCCAGAGTCAGGGGGTCTGAAGTCCTCTGGCCTCCTCAGGCACCAGGCACATATATGGTGCACAGACTTAAACACTCATACACACAGATCAAATAAAAACAGTTTAGTTTATAAAAAAAAAACAAACCGGAACTGTGTCTGGATTCTAATTTTAAAAGTGACCTGTAACAAGTTACATTATGTTTGTTTGTTTGGTTGGTTGGTTGGTTGGTTGGGTTTGTGGACTTTTTGTTTTTGTTTTAGACAGGGTTTCTCTGTGTAGCCATGGCTGTCCTGGAACTCACTCTGTTGATCACGCTGGTCTCGAACTCAGAGATCTGTCTGTCTCTGACTCCCGAGTGCTGTGATCAAAAGTCTGCTCCATCACTGCTTGGCTAACACGCTACATTCTTAACGAGCCTGTGATGTGCCTATCAGTATCAACTATGAGCCAGGAGAAACTAGGATGTTATTTCTTGAGTGCCTTGTAAACCATGGCACCCATGCAGAGAAAAGCTGTCTTTCTTAGCAGCAAGGCTTACTACCATGTAATAAATACTTTAGAACACAGCTATTGAGTTAAAAGTGAGATCTGAGTTTTTTTCATTACTTCTTCAAGATTGGTGTCCATGGCTAAATGAATTTAAAATTTTCCCACTATTTTGCCCCACTGGTCATATCTCATTTGTCAGATTCGTACATCCAGAAAGAAGTTGAACAGCCATTCTCGTGCAGTAAGTCTGTAAGCAGAGCAGAAGCAACAAGACGATTCCAGCTATACTGCACATGGCAGCAGCGTCTTGAGTGAAATAAATTTCTTAAAGCCGTCCATAAATGGAGTTCTAAAGTTCATCTCTGACGTTTACACACAGGGGAGGCATTACCTGAAAGGAAAATGTCCCGTGTTTTAGGTAGCATGCTTTTTACAGGCTACAGTCGGAGCAGCAGATGGGGTGCCTCACTATGGAGACTTCATTTCCTCTCCTAGTTTAGTCACAGTGAAGGTGGTGTTTCAGTCTGCAAGATGGTCATTGGTGGGGAAATGGTATATGCAGGGAGCTTATCTGAGGGTGTTCCGATCATAGGAGCCATCTTTGTTGTGGTCAAAGAAGAGAATACAGGAAGGGAGCTCCATCCTCCATAATGAAGATACTAAGAATAATGGTTGACTTGCTGGGTTAGGATAAGGTCAAAGTGTTCCTGGAACAGCTTGCTGAGCAAGAAAGTAAGAAAACACTCAGAGAATGATGAAGAAGTGCTAGAAGGCTAGGAGCCAGTGTGACGGTCTCCCATTAGCTAAACCTGAGACTGTGCAGTGTCAAAGGATGAAATCTGTACTGGGGACATATGGCAAAGCTTACCCAAGGAATCTCTGCCATCTGGGCATCTGGATAGACACACTTCTCCATCATGCTTTACAGACCAGACTTCCTTGTCCCTGGCCCCAGCAAATACAAACAAGACTGTCAAAACTGGGCTGAGGAGGTGAAGGATCAGCACGGTGGAATACAATTGTAATCTCAGTACTTGGAAGACTGAGGCAGGAGGATCCTAAGTTTAAAGTCTGACATACCGAGACCCTGTCTCAAACACACACACAAACAAAGAGCATGAGAAGAACTGATCCTGAATCTGGTGATGCCTCTGGACCTAGTACCAATTTCTAGGTTTTTTTTTCTTTTTTTCTTTTTCTTTTTTTTTTTTTTGAAACAGGAGTTTCTCTGTGTAACAGCCCTGACTGTACTGGAACTCTGTAGACCAGGCTGGCCTCAAACTCACAAGAAATTCGCCTGCCTCTGCCTCCCGAGTACTGGGATGAAAGGCATGCGCCACCACTACCCAGCTAACTTCCTAATAAGCATAGAAGACAGAGGAATAAGTAGAACAATACGAGTGTGTAGTCAGAGATAAGGAGGTATGAGTCAGACATACTGCATTCCACAGTAAGGGGAAGGAGTGGAGGAGAACCCCGTAGACCCAGAGGCTCTAGACACAATAACTGAGAGGCTTCTCCCCAGCATTAGACATCTGCTGAGATTGTATGAAGTTGATACTAATTGGCATTGCATTAATTTGTTTTTGAGACAGGGTCTCACTCTATGGCCCAAATAGCCTGGAAGTCATGACTTCCTGCCTCTTCACCACCAATGGTAAGAGCCCAGGCCTCTTGGGGCCATGCCTGGCGCGTTATTCATTATTTTTTAATTATTGGCAGGGATAGAATACACTCAGGACACATATGTGGTCAGTAATATCATTAATTCTATGCAGTTAGCTTAACCATTTTTTTCCTTATGGTTTATTTAACTTTATTTTATGTACACTGGTGTGAAGGTATCAGATCCCCTGGAAATTGGATTTTTCAGACAGTTGCGAGCTGCCATGTGGGTGCTGGAAATTGAACCCGGGTCCTCTGGAAGGGCAGTCAGTGCTCTTAACCGCTGAGCCAACTCTCCAGCCCCTAGCTTAACCATCTTTACCAAGATCTAAAGTTCATCAAATCCAAAGACAGTAGCTTTGGATTTTTAAATAACCTTTGAAAGTATGATTCTGGGCAATAGTAAATTAGCGCATAAATAGCCACACAGGAGTGAAGAAGTGGGAGAGAAATGCCAGAGTGGCTAATTCAGAAGCCAGGCAAGGAAGTGTGGAGGAAAGGAAGGATGTGAACAGCTGGGGACTCCTGAGGATGCTGGGTTATGTCTGAGGTTGGAGCTAGGTTACAGGGGGAGTCTTCTTATTATAATACAAAGACTCTATATTCGTGCTGTTTAGGTGTATATTTCTACTTAATTTAACAGCTAAAAGGTAAAAGAGGAGGAAATTGGGGTAGATTTGATCAAAACATATTCAACTCATTATGAAACTATTATTATTGTTATTATTTTCTTTTATTGAAAATAGATTATTTTCATACAGTATATTCTGATTATAGTTTCCCCTCCATCAGCTCCTCACAGTTTCTCACCAACTCCCCTCCCACCCTTTCTGTCTCTCATTAAAAAACAAGCAGGCATCTAAGGGATAATATAGCAAAAACAAATAAATCAAAATAGGATAGAAGAAACATAAGAAAAACAGCCACAGAGATACACATGTTCTCAAACACAGAAAACTCACAAAAGCACAAAACTGAGTTTGTTCTGTTAGCCGTCTATTGTAGGCATGGGATCTACGCCTAAGGGTGGTATGTTTCCCCAGTGAGAAAAGTAATTTTCTATTTACAAGTGGTTATCAGGGTAAGAGATGAGTGTGTGTGCTCACTTCTTTCAGCTCTGGGACACCATTTGCTGCAGACTCGTGCAGGCCTGCCTTCCGCATGCCGCCGCAGTCTCTGTGGGTTCTTATGTGCACCCGTGGTGCTTGCTGTCTTTAGAAGGTTTTGCTTCCTTGGTGTTCTTTATTCCCTCCGGTTCCTACATCCTTCCCACCCCGACTTCTCCAGAATTCCCTGAGCTCTGAGAGGAGAGAATTGATGGAGACATCTCATGTAGGGCTGAGAGCTCCAAGGTCTCTTGCTCTCTGCATGTCTGGCTGTGGGTTTCTACGTTTGTTCCCATCTGCTGCAGGAGGTAGCTTCTGTGATGGTGGCTGAGCAGGACACTGGTCTAGCAGAATGTCGTAGTCATTTCACTGCCGAGCTCCTTTAACAAAACAGTAGTATTTTGTTTTCCCCTAGGTTCCTTGTTTGTGAGAAGATTTCTGAGTGCCTTTGAGAAAACTCCAAGAAAACAAGACAGGATTCTTGTGAGCTCCATTTCTTCAAAACACGGAATTGTTTTTGGATGTGTTTGTGTGTTCCTCCCAGGTGTAGCAGATAGGAGGAAGTTTACTTCAGCTGTTTTTATTCATGCACCTCTAATGAAAACGGGTTTTTTTTTTTTGTTTTTTGTCACGTGCAGCTTTCTTCTGGTGATTGTATATAGCTTGAACTTGTGAGAATTTTACTCCGGTAGCGGCTCTTGACCCTCAGGGTATAACTTGTCTGATGCCCTGAATAAAGTCTATTGCATGGGACTTTAGTCCTCCTCATTTTTAGGCCCTGCTTCCCCAGGTTCCTATCACTGACTAGAGCGGTAAACAGTCCCTGGCCTATCTAGTTTTGTTTCCTGATCACCCAAGGAGTATTGGATATGGGTTCCATTTCATGGAGTGGACTTGAACCCAAATCAAATATTGGTTGGTTATTCCCACAAGTTTGGGCAACTATTGCATCAGTGTATCCTGCAGGAAGGTCACCATTGCAGATCCAAAGGTTTGTAGCTGCCTTGGTGCTTACATCTCTGCTCTGGTAGCATATAGATAGAGTACCTTCCAGATCCAAGAACTCTAGTCCATAGGGGTGAAATCTCTATTGTTATGGGGTAAAAAACCCAAAGGCCACTGAGTACAACCGAAATTCAAATTGAGGGTCTGTATTAAGCCAGGAGAGAAACACTTCTCACAGAGTAGCCCCAAATGTCTATTACAGAGAGGTTGGTGGTTGGTGTGTGTGTGTGTGTGTGTGTGTGTGTGTGTGTGTGTGTGTGTGTCTGTGTGCGCGCGCGTGTGTGTGTGCAGCAAGCAAGCAGTTTAACAAGAGCCAAGAGCATGCAGTTAACTGGGGGCATTTCCACCCCGAGTTTCTAGAACAGGGTAGGGTGCTTTCTCAGGGGACTTTTCAGGGCAGGGGTAGAAACCAAAGACGGCTTCAATGAGACAAAATGGAGAAACCTACACAGGTAGACCCCAGCTTGACTTCTCCGCGTTCAGTGAGTTGTGTAAGTGCTGTCTTCAGCAATAGGACCTTGCCGTCCCTTAGTGGAGAACAACCAATAGCCTGGGTTGTTTGGGGGCTCCCATAGGACACCCTTGGCCAACCACTAGATCAGATGTAACCCATTCCTGGTATTTCATTTGGTGGTATGTTCAGTCCGGGCTCTATTTCTCCCATTATTTGGCAATTTTATTTAGATAATCTTCATATATGTATATATTTTAGAAAGATTCTGCTGTATTAGATTTCCATCTGGGGTCCCTTAGTTTTAGTTGTCCCTCGCCATATTCCCTTCCCCTCCTCAGTTGATCCTCCTGTTACAGCCTCCCCAACTCCATTTATCTATTTTATTTTTCCTTCCTAGGGAAAGATCCATGCTGTTTTAATTACTATACCTCTGTAGTACAATTTGAGATCAAGATGGTGATACATGCCACAGTTCTTTTATTGAGGATTGTTTTATCTATCCTGGGTTTGTGTGTGTTGCTATATGAAAAATGTGCTTTCAAGATCTGTGAAGAATTGTGTTAGAATTTTGATGCGGGTGACATTGAATCTGTATGTTGCTTTTGGTAGAATGGACATTTTCCTATATTAATCCTACCTATCCATGAGTATGGGAGAGCTTTCTATCTTCTGACATCCTCTTTAACTTCTTTCTTCAATGTCTTGAAGCTTTTATCATACAAGTCTTTTGCTTTCTTGGTGGAGTTACTCCAAGACATTTTGTTTTTTGAAGCTTTTGAGAAAGGTGCTATTTCCCTAATTGCTTATTTTTATCATTGTGTGTTTAGGAAGGCTAGCTGTTCTGTGTGTTAATTTTGTATCCTACTACCTTGCTGCAAGATTTTTCAGCTGTAGCAGTTTCCTGGTGGAATTTTTAAGGTCATATATGTATCCTATCATATCATCTGTAAATAAAAATATCTTGACTTCTCTTCCTATTTGTATCCCCTTGATCTCCTTCAGTCATCTTACTGCTCTGGTTAATACTTCAAGTACTATTGAATAGGTATGGAGCGAGTGGGCAGTCTTGATGCTTATGAGCCACCATGCAGGTGCTGAGACTCAAACACAGGTCTTCTGGGAGAGCAGCCGGTGCTTTACAGCTGCGCTGCATCTCCAGCTCATACACATATTTTTCATCTTTTCCAAGAACACAAGTGTGTCACCAGGCAGCATGCATAACTTAACAGCTAATGAGATCTACTGCCTCTGTCGTTTTGTAATATCTTCTGCATATGCGACCAGGAGCTTTGCTCAGTGTCTCGCTCTAAGGCTAGTTAGTGCCTACGACAGCATCCAATCAAGAGTGAATGGGTGAGTGACCTAATTCTCAGCATAGGAAATGGATGGATGTAGTTAAAGATTTTTTTTTTTTGCAGAAAATCTAAATGAACTTGTAAATTTCTTTTTTTTCTTTTTTTGGTTTTTCGAGACAGGGTTTCTCTGTGGCTTTGGAGCCTGCGGCGCTGGAACTAGCTCTTGTAGACCAGGCTGGTCTCGAACTCACAAAGATCCACCTGCCTCTGCCTCCCTAGTGCTGGGATTAAAGGCGTGCGCCACCACTGCCCGGCTGAACTTGTAAATTTCATAGAAAATCAGAGCAATGACCTCATTAAAAATTCTGTCTGCAAAATAATCACCAGTGTCCCCTCTCCAGGCCGCACAATATGTATCTTCTGTATTATTGGATTTCTCGCAATGAACCCACAGGGAGGATTATTTAAGGAAACCTAGAATAGACAAGTGCTAAGTTCTATTACTTAATGAATAATGTATAAATTAATTCCACCTGGAAGATCAGCGAAACTTTCCTTTGGCTGTCTACAAATTTATGTTTGCATCTTACACTTCTGAAGAGGCAGAAACACAGAGTTAATTAAGATCACAGGTTTGGAGTCAGGCAGTAACACACCCCATTCTATTCACTTCCTTCTATTCTTTGAGAGGAAATTTTAATTCCACAACATTCTGTGACATCATGCTGGAAAGGAACCAGAGCCGGGCAGTTGGATTAACACCCGAGCCAGGCACTCTGCCCTAGCAGCCATACTTCCGCAGGGTCCTATGTGTCTTTTAGTGCAGTTTGGCATTTTGACAGAAAAATAATAGTCTCACGATTCCAGGCTTGCACTAAAATTAGAGCACTAGATTTCATCTCCAGTGCTACCTCTGGTAAGCATTGTGACCATGAGAAAATTATTTAGCACACACATTTCTTCATCTATGATAATGACAAATCCCTATCACAGGGAAGCATGTAAAATGAGGGAAAAAATAGCACAACATTCTTTTTTTTCCCCCTTTGGTCTTAACATATTAAGGAAGAGGTAAGTTGTGCTAGGGAGTTCAGTGGGCTAAAAGAAATACAGATTCTAAAAAAGAAAGAAAATACAGATTCTATTTCTTCTAACTTATTGCTCGAAGACTGGGCGATTTGGGGGTGAGCTCTTACTACTGTGGGTTAGATGCTAACAGTCACATGAGCCCAGGGTCTATCTATCTAGATTCCCTGCTGACTTTTCATCCCAAAATAAAATACTCGGTGCAATTAATAGAAACAGAGCAGGTTTCTTAGGGTGCACACATTCGTGGCTTCTAGTTCCTGAGCAGCTGGGCCTGACGTTTGGAGCTTTGATGAACGAGTCCATCACGACCACAAAGCCTAACCTTTCCCTAAAGGCTCCACTTCCTACCAGCATCACTTGGAGATCATGCCTACAGCCTAGATGTGGGGTAGCATTTGTACAAACCACAGCACCCTCAGACTGAAACGTTCAAGATTCTTGTCATTTTTCTGGGCATGTGCAAGTTCAGAATCTTCTCCTCTGATCAAATTGCGTGGGTGGATTGAGGGAATGGATAGAACCATGCTAAATAAATGCTAAACAAATGGGCATGTCTCCATCACCCCCAGTACCCCCAGGTTTTTTAAATTGATCTTATAAACTGAGAAGAGAGACAGCTGTTCCCTTCCAATGGGGACAGGATCAGCACAATTTGCTCCATCTTTCACATAGCTGCTTTTCAAAATCCAAGTGAACAAAGCTAACTCAACAGCCATTCCCTAGGTAAGTGGTGGTGATTTGCTATTTGGCAGATACCATGGCTCCTCTAATCCTCAACCAAATGTCTAGCCTTAGTTCTTGCAATGAATATTCATAGAAAAATCTTTCTGCCACTGGCATATCTCAAAGTCAGATTTCAACTAAAGAAATTGAATATACTTACTGTGTCATAAGGAATTGGCTTTTGAGACTGTGAGCTAGTTAAGCAAGCCTGAAAGTCCACAGAGCAGGCAGTAGGTAAGGCAAGATCTTGAATGTGCTGTATCCCCATGGGACTGGGCTGAAGCTTGTCCACAGGGAGTCAGGAAGGAAGAGTCCAGAGGAAAGGAGAGCAATGACAAACTCAGCTGTGCTTTCAAGTCGCCGAACTCAGGAGACCTTTGCGTCTCTCCTCAGAAAGGTTAGCTTTGTTGAGGTGCAGCATGACCTGGGAGCAGCTCGCAACTCACAGCAGAGCCCACGCTGGAGATGAGAATCAGTGTGGAAATCCAGCACAGCCCAGGGTGGAAGAACCAGGAGTGCTCAGCCCTGAATGTATCACTCTGTAGCATATCTGTAAAATTCCCCAGCCCTGAATGTATCACTCTGTACCATATCTGTAAAATTCCCCAGCCCTGAATGTATCACTCTGTATCATATCTGTAAAATGTCCCAGCCCTGAATGTATCACTCTGTATCATATCTGTAAAATTCCCCAGCCCTGAATGTATCACTCTGTATCATATCTGTAAAATGTCCCAGCCCTGAGGCTCAGGGAGTGTCTTGTAAGGTTGTAAGAGCCAGAGGTGGTGGATGACTTCAGGCAAAGTGCTTTTCAGACACCAGGGCAATTGCACGTAGGAACTCACAGCAATAGAAGGCCTGAGGCCTGTCGGAGCTCAAGACAAAATCCCAGCACGGAAGGGGCAGGTGGCTATAAAGTCCCACCCTTCACCTGAGGAGCTCTGCACAGTTAACAGCTGCTGGGAGAGGGAGAGTCAATTCTCCTTAAGCATGTGGCCCTGGTAGGTCAACCACATTTCAGAGCAAGCCCTACTCCAAAGAGGAGTTGGGCAACACAAATTGAACTCAGTTGTTTTAAATTTAGAGAGAGAGAACAGCAAGCTGGGTGAGGATGTGTGGGTGAACCTGGGAGGAGTTGAAAGACAAAGGTGAATATGATTACAATACATTGTATGAAATTCTCAGAGGATTAATAAAATACTTAAAAGATAAT
>JAQHUG010000144.1:2674273-2691196 GCA_028555095.1 Dicrostonyx torquatus
GTGAAGCAAATCTCTACATCTGTGTCCTCATTTTATACTGCTCATTTGAGCAGACAGCTTTGCTTTCCTTCATTCCTTTAGAGGAAGTTTTCTGGATTGAGAAGTCCGTATAATAATGGTAATTGTCTCCTTAACGAGCCAGCTGCCATTGACAAGGCAGAGGGGAGGTGTCAGCCACCAGGTCAAATAACAACACTGAGCCTTAGTTATGGAAACTTGGCCTTTATGTTGGACTGGTCCCACTAGCTCTTACAACTTGAATTAACCTGTTCATACTAATCTATGTTCTGTCACAGGCGCTGCCTCAGCTCCGTACTCCCCATCTTGCTTCCTCCTAGTCTGGCTGACAACTCCATCTTTATTCTTCCCACCTATCTCTCCTGCCTAGCTGTTGGCTGTTCAGCTTTTTATTACATCAATCACAGTAACACGTCTTCACATAGTGTACAAATATTCCACAACACTAATGAATGCCGGAACGTTCCAGGGCGGTAAGATTGCTGGATGGGTAAGGATACCAAGCCTGACGACGGCCTGAGGTCGATGCCTCAAACCTGCATGGTGGGAGGAGAGGCCCAGCTTGTTCCTTCGGGTGTTGATTGGAAATGCTTGCCTTTTTTTGTTTTTTAATGTATAGAGTGACCTGCCTTCACGCACAACATAAGGGAATCAGATCCCATTACAGATGGTTGTGAGAACAGCCAGTGCTCTTAGCCACTGAGCCATTTTTCCAGGGCTTGCCTTCACAAACCTTTTAATTTCTGTTCTTCTTGGGACTCCATCTTGTGACAATAACCAGTTTAAATTATTGGAGAAGATAGCATTGTTGAACAGACAATTTTGACATTTTCCTAATCTTTGATCTTGTTGGTGATAGGAAAGATGGCTGGGTGGTGGTGCATGCCTTTAATCCCAGCACTCAGGAAACAGAGGCACACAGTTGGAGGCCAGCCTGGTCTACAGACTGTACTTGAGGACAGCCAGGGCTACACAGAGAAACCCTGTCTTGAAAAACCGAACAGAAAAAAAAAAAAAAGAAAGAAACTTTTGGTGTGAGAATGTGTATATAAAAACCAAGACACAGAAAGTCTCATTGGTATCAAATACTGATCTGAAGACAATGACTTATGGGTTGAAAACAGCCTCCATACACAACAGCTCTTCCAGAACTGTGTATCTACATAAAGATGGAGAATGACTCAGTCACCTAGTGATGAGGCCTGCAGTGTAGCACAGTGCATGATCGCAGTGACGGTGTGACACCTGCTCCCTGCTGCATACGTGCACCACACACTCCCAGCCCTTTACTGTGTCTCGATTGGCCCACGCCAGGGCTGTGTTAAGTGCACCCTCTGATCTTCACCCGCAGTCACCCAGCAGTACTGAGCAGTGTCTTAGTAGTGACTTCCTCCTGGCAGTTGTTAGCACTCCTCGTATATTTCCTCTTGAAACTCAGGATGGCTGACTGATAGTGCATGTTTCCCTGAATGTTACTTCTGTTGCTCCAACTCAGTGCATATAAAGACAAGCAGCTAGAGCAGGCCTTGGTGGACCTGAGTAGTCCCAGAACCTTGGGAAGAGAGATGCAAGCCCAAGGCCTGAATGGGCAGCTCAGCTATTCTCTCTGGAGAAAAAAAGGGGTGCCTGGAGAGATGGCTGAGAGTGAAGGCATGGACTGCTCTTGCAGAGGACCTGGGTCGGGTTCCCAGCACCCTAGTGAGGCAGGTCACAAGCACCTGTAACTCCAGCTCCAGGGACCCAGCTGCCTCTCGTCTGTGAACAGGCGCACACACACGGTTTTAAAGGGCTGGGGATATGTGGCTCAGTGATAGAGAACACTTGCCTAGCATTCACAGGTCCTAAGATTTGACACCTAGTATCAGAAAATAAACAAAAACCCAGGTGTCCATCAGCACAGGAATATTTATTAACTGGATGCCTTACAAGAAGAATAAGGAGGAATAGATGTGAAGTTCTCCACTCAGGATGAGCGCGGAGCCTTTGCGTGACTCTTCGGTTATAAGAGCCGCCCCCTCTGGATTAGATCATGGTGGGTGCAGCACTGGTAAGGGTTATGTCACCAGAAATCTCCATCTGGTTGATTTCCCGGAGATTTCTCATCCGATGATGGTACTGCAACAAGTGAGCATCGTTGACCGCAACCTTGAAATGGTCAGGTTCCACCAGGACTTGTATCTAGAAACCAAATACACAAGCCATCAGGGATAGGGTGTGCTAATGTGTGCAATTTAGGCTTTCCACCATGTGTGTGTGTTTTTCAGGACATACTGTTCGTGATGTGTAATTTCCATTTATCAATTTCTACATAAACAGGGAAGGAAGAAATGTGTATATCGATTTTTTAAATTTTTTTATATTTTATATATATATCGATTTTAAACCAGTGTAAGCTGAGTTCAGGAAGTCCAACATTTCATTTTATTAGTGGAATGATAACAATCCAGAGACGGTAGCTGCATAGCAAAGTGAATCTAGATTGTCAGAGTTAAACCACAATAAAAAGGCAGGCACCAAAGTGATCAGAAGGATAGATAATAGAAACCAGAAGAGCATAATTTGCCTACACACAAGTTTAGTTTTAATGGGGTCTAAAATACTGAAAGTTAAAAACAGCAACATAGGAAGGAGTTCCTTAATGGCAAATATTAATTTATAGGACTGGTTAGTGTGTAGCCGGTTTGGGAAAGGCCAGGAAATACACACCCATATCCATCCTTAAACCCTTTAGTATAGAAGAGTGTGGCTTTGCAGTTGTCCAGTGAGAACATGCCTCTCCTGGCCACATCCCCAGCCTGCTAGGCTTAGTCGCTAGGGTGGGAGGAAGACTGACCCAGGACAGGCATGGCTTTCTGGTATTCCCCCTAAGAGAGCATTGTCTGCACGGCAGCAGGAACTTACTTTGAACGGTTTGCCACTTTCAAATGGGAAAGCTGACTGTCTCTCTTCCTTTCCCCAGTTGTTAGCCTGCTTGGTGTTGCACACAATGACTCGCCTGCTGTTTTCATTGAAGCGGGGGTTAAAGTGGAAGGCAATATCATTCCCTCTCTTGAAATTTAGAACAATCCTGTTTTAAACCAGAAATCAAAGACATTAACATATTAGCAAGTCAAGAGCATCTAAGTTTCCAAAAGCAAACACTTTATATAGGAATTGTTTTTTGTACAGGAAGCAGATAAGCCAGAGCATGAGTTCCAACTCAGAGAAGAGTAGGCCCACCCTCACTATAGTGATCAGCTCAAACGTCTAGCAGGGCAATATGTGTTGTCTGGTCACTGTGTAGCCCAGGCTGGCCTCCAGCTTGTGATTCTCTCCTACCTTGACCTCCAGGTGTGCTACCAGTTGTTTGGTTTTGAATGTGATTGTTTTTGGAGGGGTGTTGGCTGACTCTGGTGCCACCATTCCTGACAAACACACTTGTGCACTTCTGCAAACCCCTCCTAGATATCGCATAGCCTTAGACCACCCAACCTATGACCATTTATACCTTGCTATAGATAATAATGGCTCTTTCCTGTCCTGGTAGGTTCACTATCTGTTAAAAAGCAGGTCAGTCAGCCACCTGAGAACTAGCAAGTGCCTGACTTTCCCGTTAACCAGAAGGGTCAGAACAGCAGGGGTGCACAGATGTAGCTAATGTTTCCTCCCCTTTGCTATGGTTGTAGAGTCAGGACGTTCCATGCCATGAGATGGATGTTGTGGAATTGTTTGCTGTGTGAGGATGTGTCACTGTTAGGGGTTTAATAGAAAGCTAAACAGCCCATCGCTGGGCAAGCAGTCTAGAGAGGACTTGTGGATAGAGAGAGTTCAGGGAAGAAGAAAATGGAGTCGCCAGCCTGGTGGAGAGGAAGCAGGATGAGCAGTGCAGAGAAAAGGTAACAGCCACTTGGCAGCACACAGATGAATAGAAAAGTTGTAAGAGCTGGGGGCACAAGCCTAAGCTATAAGCTGAGCTGTTATAATTAGTAAGAAGTCTCTGTGTCTTCTTTTTCTTCTTCCTCTTTTGTGAGCTGGCAGCCCAGAGAAAATTCTGACTACAGATGGCATTGGCCTCTTGAGCTTTCTGACTCATTTTTCTTTCTTCTGGGTGTTAAGCATTCACAAGTGTTGTTAAAGGACTTACCCTATTCCTGGGTTTCTAAGGGTGTGTTCCATATTGTAACGCTAGTAGCTAATAGGCTTGTGGTCTAGACCTAACAGTGATTGTCTGGGTATTTAAAAAATACCCAGTTTGTGTCCAGTGGCTCTAGTCCTTGTGTGAACAGAGATTCTCATCTGTCACATAAGCACTTTTCCATGAAGTTATTGGACTGTTTGTGGGGCAGGACCCAGAGTCCGTTTTGGCCTCTGAGTGCCCAGTCTACATCACTGGCACCACTGGCACTGAATTATCTAGTGCAAGAACCCTCATGTACCAGTGTTTCTGTGTAGTTCTGATTATGTTGGACAAACTATGTAGATCTCTATTTTGAAAATAATGTATCATTTATACATGTACGAGACAAGCTTCAGGATGTGAAGGGGTACTGAGCTCAGCATCTGCCTGGCTGCGTGGAAGGAAGGGTGGCTGAGGATAGTGCTCCTGCAGAACCAGAGGAGCGAATGTCAGCCTAGCAAATCCTGTTCGTCTGCAGACAGTGCGGTCCCCATTCCTTTACCAGGCACAAACTGATACGGAGGAATTTATAGTTACATTTCGGTTTTTTGAGACAGAGTCAAGCTCTATATAGAATTTAGGATCTTCTGTTTGCATCTCCTACAAACTGGGATTGTGAGTATGCACCACCATATCCAATCCCCTACCTAAAAAGCTCTTGAATAAGGCCTGGCGGTGGTCATTGCACACCTTTAATCCCAACACTCAGGAGGCAGAGTGAATTCAAGGCCAGCCTGGTCTACAGAGATAGTTCAAGACAGCTAGGGCTGTTTACACAGAGAAACCCTGTATATATATATATATATATATATATATATACACACACACACACACACACATACACACAATATGTATATATATTGAATAAATCTGTATTTGTGCATCTGGCTGGACTATCTCCCTTTTATCCATAAGACTTAGAGACAGAGTCACCAGTGGTCACAGCAGGGTTGATGGCCCCCATGACCTCAGGGACAGTTGAAATGGATTGCTCTGGACACTCAGCTGCTTCATATTATATGTAAGTATGACTAGAAGTGATTGCTGGGCCGAGTCTTCCTCAAGTGGCTATAAATTGGTGTGGGTCTCCTAAATTACCTCATCCCAAACTGGTTCACCTCAGTCAAACCTGTTCCCGTGGCAAAGGTTGTTTTGTTTTGATGAAATCTTTAATGGATAGAATCTTCTCCAACCCTTAAATAAGCCCCCTTAGAAGGGTTGGCTTCCCTGCTTGCCAGCCACTGTCTGCAAGACCTGAGCCTCGTTTTACCTGGCAAAAGGGAAAGCAATAGTCCTTGCCATGCTGTCACCCATGAAGATCAAAATACATGCCACACAGTCGAGGATTCTACCATTCACTCTGAACAACCCTGACACGGACGAATCACCTGGGAACACGTACTGATTATGGGATAATCCTTGAGGTAGCCCTGCCAGGATTCTCATGTGTAGTTAAAAAAGTAAGAGCGTCTTTATTCCCAAACCAATCAGCAGACTTGTTGGGTTGCTGGCCTACGTACTTGTTTGCGTGGGGCTTCACTGTGCCCGTGATCGTGATCATCATGCGAGGCATGACTCCGCCAGGCAAGGGCAGCTCGTAGGGCACTGGCTGGGGACAGACAAGACCACGTGTCAGTAAAGCACTGGGTTTTCTTGGGGAAAGGGAGGTTACATTGCTAATGTTACGACGCATGTGACTGACACAGATCCCTAGTTCAGGCCACCCATCTAGATTCTGAGACCACCTTGCCCAGGGCCTAAAATGACTAAGTTCCCTGTGCGCAGATGTTAACACACAAGGAGAAAAGGTTTCTGGGCCATCACTGGAGCTGCTTCAGACCATAATCCATCCTTGTTCTGACATTTTAATGTAGTCTTTCTTCGCTCGCCAGTCCCTTGTCACATGACATACAGCCCTGTAATTCTGCTTCCTGAGAAAAGGTGTGTGTCACCTGGGGCTTCTGTGCTCACAGGTCACCAGCAGAATGCTTTGCATATGAAAGTCTGAGTATTTGTTGAATGAAACCCTTTAGTTCATTTCACTAGTGTTGAGCTGCGCGGTTAAGGTACGGGAATTCCCCCAGAGCTCTGTCCCTGCCTCTGGTCCTCCTAGATTCAGCTGTCCCCCAGACTTTCATCTCTGGCCCTGGTCTGCACTAGTCTGGTTTGTGCTTCCAGGAGTTGCTCCCAGTGGATCTGTGAACTGGAAGTTCCTGCTTGAGTTGTGTGCTGGAGGCGGCTCCCCTGCCCCTTGTCCATCAGCCCGCCTCCTGCATTCCCGGTTTGAGCCAGAGCTTTGCTGCTCTGAAAAGCACTCAGTGTTTACTGAAGTTGTGGGTAGGAGCCACCCCACTCGCTAGTGTTTATTAATAATAACCTTAACCTCATAATACAAAAATAATACAACAAATAGTGTAATAAAATGCAATTATTTTTTGAGACAGGGTCTCTATTCAGAGCAGGATGGCCTTAAATTCATAGAGATTCACCTACCTGTGCCTATAAGTACTGGAATTAAAGGCGTGTACCACTATGCCCAGCTCATTACCACAACCTTAACTGGATTTATATTTAAGCACCTTTATCAATGTCTTGTCTCTCTATACTAACAAGTCACAGAATAAACTCAATATGAACATTCCTTTCTCCACTTGACCAGTACACCCCTGTGGTTGTCCCTTAAGACAAGGATCTAAGCAACAGGCTTAAAGATGCCCCCACCCCCTAATGTCCCCATGAAACAACTCCTGCTCCTTACCAGCGCTCCAGTGGGGGCGCCATAGGGGGCAGCAGCAGGATAGGCCCCAGGTCCGCCAGGATGCCCTGGGAAGGCTCCAGGGGCAGGAGGTCCAGGATAAGCTCCAGGGGCAGTTGGGCCAGGGTAGGCACCAGGAGGAGCCGGCCCTGGATAAGGCCCTGGAGGAGCCTGTCCTGGGTAGGCCCCAGGATAGGAAGAGCCTGGGTAACCCCCAGCCCCAGGCTGGTTCCCCCATGGACCAGGCCATCCATGAGGGTTTGGATTTCCAGGGCCAGCTAAGGCATCATTAAGCTGTAAAGAAAGATTAAACAATTAGAAGATGGGACTCATTCACAAAATGGAATTCACCGGACTTCAGGCATCTGTGATCTGAGGAGAAATCAGAGAAGGGTCACACTCTGCCCTTGCCCTACTCTTCTCAGTACCAAGGACTGGGACTTTGGGATTGAACCCATGCTGTTGTTTTCCTCTGGCCTCTCATCACAGATCAGGCAGGGCTAAGCGCTCCTAACTTACACCAGCCACTGGCTGTTTAAAAACACAGGCTTTCTAATCAACATGAGAAAGAGCTGCGGCCCTTGGCCCAACTGGTCCTGCTGCTTCCATCAGGGAGGGCACTGCTGCAGAGGTCACGTCTCTCCCTGGAAGCTGCTGCTGGATGGAAAAGCAAGCCTCCAGCTAATAGTCCCCGAGCAGAGGAGTGAGCAAAGGGAACTTCCTGGGAAAAGGGAAAGCTGGGCGGTAGAAATGAAACCTTGAACCCATGTGAGTGTATGGAGCTAAGAAAGTGGACATGAAATACTTACCGAAAAACTGTCTGCCATTTTCCTAAGAGAAAAAAGACAGGGGATTATTATTTGAGCCTAAAAGACTTTGCAGACATTTGTGAGATTCAGCGTCCCAAACACTCCGCGGGCAGTGTTAGCCAGTCTGCAATCATTTTGCCCAAGCCAATGGTGCAGGACCGAAAAACATCTTGTGGAGGGGGTGGGGATATTTTCTAGGTAAATCCCAAACCTACTTAAGTCATGGAGTTAGACCTTGGTGCCAGGAGTTCACGTTCTGGAGTCTGAGAGGAAAGCCTTGAGGGGCAAAGAGCAGGGTGAGAACTTTCTGCCTCTTCTCTAGGTGAAATATGGTACAAGGTGTGGCTTCTCTTAGCTGCCTTCCTCCCTGGGTTTCTCCACCCTTGAAAGGAGTCATGTTCAGCACAGGCCACCTCTCTTCTCTTCCCAAGCCCTTCTGTGCTGTGGGATAATGTTCTTATACACTGTGAAGATTTGTTACTTGTATTGGTTTAATAAAATGCTGATCAATCAGTAGCCAGGCAGGAAGTATAGGCAGGGCAACTAAACTAGGAGAATTCTGGGAAGAAGAAAGGCAGAGGGTCATTTGTCAGCCAGACGCAGAGGAAGCAAGATGAGAATGTTGTACTGAGAAAAGGTACCAAGCCACGTGGTTAAACATAGACATGAATTTAAGTCGTAAGAGCTAGTTAATAATAAGCCTGAGCAGTAGACCAAACAGTTTATAATTAATATAAGCCTCTATGTGCTTATATTTGGTACTCAGTGGCTGTGAGACTGGGCAGGACAGAAATGTCTGTCTATACTTGTGTGCCATTAGCACACAGTAGCACATTACCCTATGACTGTGACAGCCCCAAATGTTTTCAAACATTGCCAGATATCCCCTAGGGCCAAAACCAGGTATGGTTGAAAACCACCAATCTAGGCTGTTCATGTCTATCCTGACATAAAGGTACAGAAGCAAGGCAATAAAAACTAATAAGGGGTTTCAGGTTTTAAAACTAGCCCATTTTACAAGGAAGAACAGTAACCGCCTGTAACCTCGGCTCTAGAGAAGCCAAGGCACAAGGATCTGCCCATCTAAGCAGACCCTGTTTCCAAACCAAGGGCAATCTGTTGCTGGGTGTGGCACTGCTCACTGGCATTCCCAGCACTTAGAAGGCTGAGGCAGGAAGATTGAGTTTAAGGTTAACCTAAGCCACACAGCAAGGTCATCTCCAAAAACCAGAAGGAAACACTTCCCTCAAAAGAAAACTTTTCTTTGTCTTCCCGTAAGTAGGTTACCATTTTAAGAGGCTGTAAGACTTATGTTAAACTCTTAAGTCTGAAGGCCAAATCTCTGATGTTACTTCACTGAAAAATTCTTTGACTTGTTCTCCCAGAACTACATAACATGCTGAAATAGTAAACAAATAGTAAGATCAAACTTTATCCAGAACGGGAACTCGGTGACTCATTCAACCCACAGGCTACTGAAGGCAGAGTACCATCGTGCACAGCCACGTTGCTAGGAACCACATTTTAACCAATATGCTGTGCTTGTCCAATACCAGTATTTACTGTTTTGTTTGTGTCGCCTCTCAACCATAGATCTTTTCTTTTTACTGAGGTGTGTGTGTGCGTGTGCATGTGTGTTATACATGCTTATGCACCTGTGTGTGAAGGTGCGCATGCCTATTTGTGTAGGTCAGAGGTCAATGCCAGATGTCCTCTGCAGTCACTCTTCACCCTATTTTCTGCTACCATTTCTCTTTGAATCTGAGGTGCACACCTGGCTAGAATGGCTGGTGAGTATGATGTGGGATTTCCCTCTGCTGTGATTTCATTAATGAATAAAGAAACTGCTTTAGACCTATAGCAGGGCAGAACTTAGGCTGGGAAAACTAAAGTGAATGCTGAAAGAAAGATGGGCAGAGTCAGAGAGAAACCATGCAGCCCCACTGGAGCCAGACGGAACTTTAGCCAGTAAGCCACAGCCACGTGGCGATACACATACTAATAGAAATGGGTTACATTAAAATGTAAGAGTCATCCAATAAGAAGCTAGAGAAAATGGGCCAAGCAGCGATTTAATTAATATGGTTTCTGGGTGATTATTTTGGTTCTGGACAGCTGGGACAAACAAGCGGCCTCCCTCCAACACGAGTGGGCCCATAGACTCCACTTGTCTCCTCATCTACAGTCGAGGATAATAGACAGGTTCCTCTGGCCATTCCCAGCTTTGTCAGTGTGCAATGGAGATCTGAACTCAGATCTTTCCATTGTGCTGCATTGACCCATCTCTTCAGCCCCCAGATAAGTGTTTTTCAAGTATAATTACTTATTTCATGTCTGTAGGGATGTGTGTAAGGGGGTGGAAGGACAGAGGTAAGGAGTTGGTTCTCTCCTACCATGTGGGCCCCAGTGATTAAACTCAGTCAGTCTTGGTGACAAGTGTCATAACCCACTGAGCTTATGAGCTCAGGGTCTATTGGTTTGGTTTTTCGAGACAGAGTCTGTCTGTGTAACCCTGGCTGTCCTGGAACTCTGTAGACCAGACTTGTCTCCAACAGGAGATCTGCCTGCCTCTGTCTCCTGAGAGCTGGGATTAAAGGCATGCACCACCACCCAGCTCAGATTTATTTTTTGAATAGGGTTGTAACCTGCTCGCTTCAAGCTCTCAAATGTAAGGAATTCTTCCCGCCCTTCACATCGTGTGAGCGCCATTCTGTCACTTCTAAAACCAGAAGTTTTTGAAGAGCCACGGGAGAAAAGAAAGAAAACTTTATCAAAGGTATTTTTTAAAGCAGAGTATGGGCATTGGGCTCTATGTATGGAAATACTGCGTTTGGAAGCAGTAGGCAGAAACAGTTCAATGTCGCTCTGAATGGCGAGCTTAAATGCGAATCAATGTAACCAGCTGTCTGTGGGGCTCTTCCTTTAAAGGAGTGAACGACTGCACCATGCTCCCCTGGGCCCAGCTACCATTCACCCAGTGCTCTGCGTTCCCAGGGACTCTTCTGGAACTTGTGTTCATAACTGGTGATCCTGGGCCCTCCCCATGCTCCTTCCCCAGGAGCCCAGGCAACTCCACTCCATTCCCTGCCTTTGTGGAAACACGGAACAGGTTTTGAGGAAGTCCACGTCCCAAAGCCACAGCCAGTGAGAGGACACTGGCCATCTCCTAGGGATTTTTTTTCTCTTCCCAGTTCCTCACATCAAAAAAGATAAAGTGTCTCAATTACTGACTTCACCCTTTGGAAAAGCTGAATGTCAGTCATGGAAGAAGGCATGAGCCCTTGTCGACAGCAAGCTGGACGGCCCCTGTCTGACAGCAAGCTGGACGGCCCCTGTCTGACAGCAAGCTGGACAACCCCTGTCTGACAGTAAGCTGGACAACCCCTTGCCCACAAGCTGGGTCTGCTGCAGTAAAGACTGGCTACCAAGGGTGTAGATATACAGCATCTAAATCATAACTGAGACCATTCTAGGCCACTTGAGATCACTGGCAAGAAGTAAAAGTTTGCTTTCTTATGTATTTATTTTGACACAGGTCTCACTCTGTTGCCCAATGTGGCCTATGCTGCCCTTGGACTTGAGATTCTCTGGGTTCTGCCTCCTGACTATGAGAATTTCAGGCACCTACCCACCGAAGGAAAAGTTCTTTGGAAGGCTTCTATGCATACTCAGGAGGCAGAGGCAGGCAGGTGTCATAAGTCCAGTCCTGCCTGATCTACGTACCGAGTTCCAGCCAGTGGTACCTGTGATTCCCTGTCTCGAAAAATAATAAATAAACCAATAAAGCCACTGTGCTTATATTTGATCCAGTTAAAATTCTCATTAAGAACCCCTGAAGAGACTCAGTCATATTACGTAAACATGATCAGTTTTTCTGGTCAATGCATCAAGCAGTTCTCCATCCTTTCTGCTTTGTGTGCAGTTTAATGATCCATCCCTTAAACGCTTCTAAGCTTAAACCTGAAAGACCCATGAACGTCCTCCCCAGGGTATGGAATAAGTACAGATTTTAAACTCTTAAATATTGTGGATTTAGGAAGCTAGCCCCCACCGAGGATAAATGTGACTCTCTTAGGGAAAAGGGACCTGTTTGAAAAGTATTCAGACTCAGCTAGCATGATAGTCCACACACTGTAACCCTAGCACTCAGAAGACTATGGGAGAAGGACTGCCATGAGTTCAAGACCAGCCTGGACTATAAGCATGAGGCCAGCCAAGGCTATATTGTAAGACCCTATCTCAAGGAACAAAAGCAAAACAACACAAAAAAATCAGTGACCAAGAAGGAGAAAATTGCTAAATGTGGTTGTACTGGCCTGCAAAATCACAAGTTCAAAACCAGCCTAGACCAGACAAGAAGACCTTATCTCAATTATATAAACAAAAACTCTTCCAATCTCAAATTCCTTAACCCCCTCCCCAAGACTATTGTGGCAGAAAAGCAAGCTTTTTGTTATTAAACTTCATTTTTCGTGGAAACAGTGGGGGTGGCAGTTCACACCTGTAATCTCACTTAGGACACTGAGACAAGACTGAAAAGTGAAAGCCAGCCTGGGCTCCGAAGTGAGTTCCAGACCTGCCTAGGCTGCAGTGAGACCCGCCTTTCCCTACCCCAGAAAGCAAATGCATAAAAATATGGGAATACATAAACTTGAAGCAAACAACTTAAAATTTCAGAAATTAGTGAGTTTTAAACACTGTGATTGCAATTGTTTTCTTCTAAATAAACTGGGTCACTAGGTCCAGGGGTCCTTATTATCTAGAAACCCTGCTCCCTAACTTTACAAAAATTCCAGTTTTTGAAATAGGAATCACAGTTTCAGTCCCTGCGTCATTGGCTCCCTACGTTCATGTTTGAGCAACAGATAATTTAGAATAAATTCAACCTTTAAAAGTCTCCAGCTAAGGCTTTGCATTCTGGGACAAACACCACCACACCCAAGATTGCCTGCCCTGCACAAATCATACTGGGTACAAATGAGTCACCTAGCTTGCAAAAAGTTTTAGAGGTTACTTTAGTTCCTCATCAGCATTGTTTTCTGTGTGGTTAGTACGCGGGGAGTGGCTGTAGACCCTGTCGTTGCTGGACCTGGTAAACCTGGCTCCACATAGCAAGATCTGTAGGGGAAGGCTCAGCAAGTGCAACAAAGGAGCCTGCTGGCCAAGTCAGGGATCCCAGGAGATGTCCTGTAGAGTCCCCAGGCAGCCCACTAGGGCTGCAGAGCCGATCCCTTCCTTGGTGCACTGAGCAGCACCGGTCTCCCTCGCCCCGCGCCGCTCACCTGGTCAGTGCTCCTCCCGCTGCTCCGCTCCGCTAGCTGTTAGCAAGTTGGGCGCTGGCTGGGTGCTTCTAGTACACTTCTGCGCGGCCCGCCCTCCCGGGGCGGGGCAGCATACACCCGTCCATCAGGCGCCTTGCTGGGCCGCGCCCCACGGACCCTGGAGCTTCCCCAAGCTAGAGCAGGGACACACCTATGCCCTACACCTGTGCCCAGCAGTGGGCCCTGACTGGCAGCACTCAAGCTGCCTCACATGGTCTCATCCTGCCTCCATTTCCTTCACCCAAAGCCTTCCCCAGAAGTGCACAGTAACTTATACGTGTGAGGGAAGGGAGGAGCAGGGGTCCCTGACATGTCTGAGATGTAAGAGGTACCCGTGTTTGCATTCACTCCTGCTCTGAATTTTGCTGTGTCTGAATACCCCAAGTTTTGGTGTTTTGGTCTACTCAGAAGGGGATACATAGTAGGTTTTTCTCAGTGGGTATTTGTTGATTAGTGAATGAATGAATTGCTTCCTAGGAAGATGTTTTCTCAAAGATTGAAGGAGAGTCCTGCAGGGCAAGGGACAGTTAAATCAAAAGCCCAGGGCATAGCTCTGTCTGAAACATTGTTAAAAGGAACAGCCCCCTTTGGGCGGAGGCTGATATACAATTTGGAAGCAATTATTTAGATAAAACTTGAGAGACATGGTTAAGGAGATTCAAGATGGCTTTTCTTTTCCGGCTTCAGATGATAACATCGGCCAGTATCTACCAAACATGTGCCTAGGGCCTTACATACATCTATGGAGTATTATTTTTTATTCTGTTAGGTCCAAAGCAGCCACCCCAAATGGCAGTGCTGGTGACAATGTCCTAAACAGACGGGCTGTGGCTGGGTAAACAGAAACTTAAAGGTGGTTTCTATTGACCAGGAATCTCTTAACTTACCCCTAAATGTCAACCACCTAGGGCAAGGACATCCAGTTCCCGGTCAATTCCAACAGGCTGCCTCAGCTCAACGCCTCCCCCGCCCCCCAGTTCTGCTGACCATCACATAAAATTCGCTTGCATTTCTTCCCCCACCTGGGGTGGGGCTGTTACCTTGGCAGTTTGAGCCCTGATAACGCTTTCTTCCTAACCATGGTTCAGTTCGGGGTGGGGGTCACTGTGCCATTGCTCACAAACCCTGAGTTATTCATGAGAAAGCCTAGGGAGAGAGAGCTAAATAGAACCATGATCAGGGTGACAGTTAATGGTCCTTCTGGCACCAAATGTCTCTCTGCGCTAACTAAAATCCCAAAGACTGTCTGTCAGACAGCTATAAGGCAGGCTCTTGAGGAGCCTGAGTCAGACAGGAAGCACTGGTGTGTCAGGCCTGAAGGAGCAGCTCTGTCCCACCACTCTCCAGAGAATTCCATCTGTGGTCAACTGCTCTTTCCATTTCTGAACGGCCAATCACAGCACCTCCTAAAGCCACCAACGTTCGGTGGCCTTCCCTTCCCTTCCCTCCTGTCCCTGCCTTCCTTTCTTTCTTCCTGGCTTCTTTTTTCCCTGCTTCTTTCTGTTGAATAGAAAAACAAACAATCTCAAACATAGTCTGTTAAGGCCAGCCTAGTCTACATAGTGAGACCCTATGTCAAAACAACAACTAGGATAAAAGACCTGAGTTCATGTCTGCAATTCCAGTGTTCAGGAGGACTGGGGTTCAAGTCATGGCCTACAATAGGGACACAGATACACACAGACACATACACACACACACACACACACACACACACACATCTTTAAAAAACCCATCAAGTCAGGACTTTTATAATGAGGTCCAAGTGGAGTAGCCATTGTCCATCTTGTGAGAACACAGTGGGAAGTCACCCTCTAACAATAAAGCAAGCACAGAATTCCCCTTGGTGCCGGGCCCAGCTCCAGAATGATAAGGTGTGAGCGCCTGCTGTTTATAGGCCACCTGGTCGCGATTCTTTCTGTAGAGAAGACCAACTGAATTGACACCAGGCAAGCCATTTGCTTCTCCAAGCTCCTTCCACTGGAGGAGCAGAATCCAGAAGACCTAACTTTTACGCTATCTGTAAAACAACAACAACAGGAAAACACTGGTGAAGAGGGTCACCATAGCATTGACTAGATAAGCCTAAGGGGCCAGCCTAAGTCTGATCCCTGTAACTCACGAGCAAAGGAGAGAGCCAACTCTTGAATGTGGTCCTCTAACCCACACACAATGCTCACATGCATTTAAAAATATTAAAATGGGCAGATAATATTTCAGAAATAAATAAAATGTAAGTATTAAAAATAAAGTCACTGTGGGTAGGTGTGGTGGCTCATGCCTTTGATCCCAGCACCTGGGATGCAGAGATAGGCAGATTCTGTCCAGTATAAGGAAGGCCAGTCTGATCTGTATAGAAGTTTGAAGCCAGCAGGGATACACGGTAAGACCTTGTCTCAAAACCAAAACCAAACAGAAGCCCCAATCACTGTAGATGCTGGTTTATGTAGTCCACAGAGCAGAGTGGTGTCCCGACTCTCCAGAATTCCTGTAGTCTCTAAAATAATCAGTTATTAGTGGATTAACAAATGACCTCAGCTGGTCGCCCACTAGCAGAGGAAATGTGAGCACAAGCACTCGGCAGTGGCTCTGAGGAGGCCTGCTGTAGTCTCCGGGACAGATTTACAAGTTCTCCAGGGCCTGCACTGTCTGCGCAGTGCTGTTCCCTCCCAGCTTCCACACGGAAGTCATCGTGTGGCTACAGATGCGTTTCGACATCGTGAACTCTCCTCTGCACGGGTAGCCTAGCAACCAGCGTTGGATGAGTCATCTGTAGATGATTAGTGTGTGCATGTTGCGCAGGATGGACCATGGGACTGTCTTTGGAAATGTTCCAAGCCTTAAGATGTTGAGTCATAAGGGCACTCTCTCTGAAGACTAGCTAGAAGTGGTCAGTCAAAGAGGTTGCTATGGGGACAAGAGATGAGTCACACTCTTGCCCTCTGGACAGTCTTTGGTCGGTTTGTAAGGACAGATAAAGTGTCCATCTTTTTTATTTAGAAGGCTCACTTATGCTGAACTGAACCATCAGCTCAGCTTCCTGCTTCACTGCCCCATCCTAGAGAACACTGCTCTGCCCATTCCACCCCAGAGAAAACTAGCAACAGGGTCTTGCTATGTCAGGAAGTGGCCGGAGTTTATAATCTGCATACATGCACTAAATGACTCTTTAGAACCCAACCCAACGCTTATATAAACTCATTCAAAATAAATGTACAAGACAGTCTCATAAAATGTCGCTGACTACTAGATACCGATGACTGTGCTGTTTGAAAGAAGGGACAAGCCTAACCTTGACCTCAGCAAACAGGCCACGGGACTTCTCCTGCTACAGAGATATTAGGCTCTGATTTAATGAAAAGATGATAGAAAGTCAAGCAAAGGCCCTCAGGGCAACTTGGAGGAAGCTTCTGGAAGGTCTAGAAGATGCCTGAAGGAGGGAACTTCAGATTGAGAAAGCCAGGAGAGAGTGGAAGAGACCAGAGCCAGAAAAGGGGCAGGGGAGAGAACCAATTAGTCAATTTTTAGATAGGAAAATTAGAATTGGGGAAGAAGGCTAGAAGTAAAGGAAAATTACGGACATATAAAAGTGTGTGTGTGTGTGTGTGTGTGTGTGTGTGTGTGTGTGTGTGTGTGAGGGGGTTAAAGATGGCTCAGTAGGTAAAGTGTCTGCCACCACGCCTGGACCTGAGTTCAAGCTCCTGGGCCCACGCGGCGGAAGGTAAAAGCCGACACCCACAAGATATCCTCTGACCTCCATTCCTGCACCGTGGCGAGCACATGTCCTCCCCAACACAAATAACCAAGTGTAATGAAAATTAAAGCATGAAGAAATATGAACTAAAGCCGGGCGGTGGTGGCGCA
>JAQHUG010000144.1:2693381-2703667 GCA_028555095.1 Dicrostonyx torquatus
ACTGGAGGAAGACTGGAGGAGGTCTGGATGAGGTAATTGTCCTGTTTTCTAAATGGCGGTTTAGAAGAAGACGGCTGAGCCGAGACATGATCCCTGAGAAGGGCACCTGGAAAGACTGGAGGAGGCACCCAGTGAGACCACCGTGCTGAAAAGGAGGACAACACAGAAGACAGGCATTTATGACTTCTGTCTCTGTCTGGATGACCTTCCTGCCATGTTTGAAGGGGTTGCCCTGGCCCTTTGTTGGAGCTTCTTGGCACACTGGAGTTGGTAGAGCCTGCACAGGCTCAGCTTCCCACTGGGCCCTGGCAGACATCAGCAAGTGGTATGAGGGAGGTGCCTGTGTGGTGTTAGCCTGGGAACCTTCTCTGCCTCCAGATGAGCAGGGTGGAGAGATGGTCTGTCTGAGACGAAGAGGCTTGACGGAGCTTGGCACATGGCGGAGGGAGGAGGTGACCAAAACAAAGCACAATGGCCCACACATGTGATAAAAACATAATGAAGCCCATTACTCTGGGGCCAGATGGTGAAGGGTGCTCTCCATCAAGATGGTGAAGGGTGCTTTCCATCAAGCCTGAAAACCTGCGTTGGATCCCAGGGCTCCACGTGGTGGGAGGAGAGAACCATGTCTAACAGTGGCCCTCTGACCACTATACACAGGCCATGACACATGGACACAGACTCACACATAGACCATATACTCAGTCACATATACAATAATAAATAAATGATTTATAAAAAACTAAACCTGTTCTTCCGTACTGTAACTTAAAATTTTAATTCAAAAATCAAAATAAAAAGCAAGGAAACTTAAATGACCTTGGGAAACTGAAGCAGGAGCATTGGAAGTTTCACTGAAGCCTGGGCTACCTAATGAGATCCTATTGACGAAAAGGAAGGAGAGAGAGGAAGGGGAGGAGAAAAAGGAAGAGAAAGGGAGAGAGGGAGGAGGAAGGGGAGAGAGGGGAGGAAAGCTTTGATGGAGGAAGGAATGACACCCAAATGAAGTCCTAAAATATTTAAATACCCAGTCTCACATCTGTATTTGGATTGTGGGGCCCACTTTTGACCACACCACCTGGGACCCTTTCTAAACCTCCCTTTCTAAAGCTTGGACTGCCTAAGGCTGGTTCTGTCACCAGCTACAAAAGGCATTCTATTTAGGGCAGAGCATAGACTAACCTACTGGCTGTGTGCTAGATCAGGCATGAGCCAGAAAGCACTGGTTTCCATGCCTGTTACCATGACTACATGACTCATGTTCCAGGATTTCCCTATAAAGCCCAAGCTTTCCCATAGGAAAGTCTTTTCTGGGCGCTAGCTGTTGGGGCGTACCATCCAGGTCGCCGCTGCGCTGGGGCTAGAGCTTGCACAGACCGTCCTTCATCGGTTCTCCCTGCCACCTTGTCGCAGTCTCCAGAACTGTCCTCGTGCTTCCTGCCTGCCCTTCAGCACATTCTGTCCCTTCTCTACTCCCAAGCCATGTTCTTCCTTTCCCCCAGGAGCACATAGGCTTCCTTAACAAGTTGTTCTTCCCAAACTGAAAACAGTCAAGGGATCCCAACATTTGGGAGACTGCAGCAGGAGGATTGATGTGAGTTGTGAGGCTAGCCTGTGTTAATAGTGAGCTCCAGACCAGACAGTCTCAAGAGACAAAGGAGCAGAGAAGGGGAGGGAGCAGCTGGTGGGTGGTAATGTGACCTACTGATAAGAATCATTTCCCTGGCCCCAAAAAAGTGTTCATACTGTAAACAGACCTGTGGGGCTTGACAGGACTGTGGCAGGCTGTGCAGGGCTGTGCAGGGCTGTGCAGGGCTCGGCAGGGCTGGGCAGGGCTGTGGCAGGACTGGGCAGGGCTGTGGCAGGACTGGGCAGGGCTGGGCAGGGCTGTGGCAGGGCTATGCAGGGCGTAGGGAACAGGACAGACAGGCTACAGACCTCCATGTCGGCAACCCACTATACATATTCTCAAGTCTTTTTCTGGCCAGCAGCCATCAAAATCTTTGCAGTGAGTTAGGGAGAACCGATTTGTGCAGAGAATCAGGGAACATGGAGAATTTTGCCTTCTGTATTTTTATTTATTTGTTTGAGACAGGGTCTCACATAGCTGGAGCTGGTAGTGAACAACATATATTCAAGAATAACTTGATTCTTCTTACTCTACCTCCTGATACTGGGACTACACGCATGTGCCACCAAGGCTGGCTTTCTGGACATCTGTTTCCTGTTGTTTTGCTGCAGGGATGGTGTTTGTTGTATGGGCAGGGGCTCTGCACTTAGAAGTGTGTGTGCACTTAGAAGGCTATGGGAAGACGCCATGCGTCCTACCTACTCTGTCACTCTCCACCATACGCCTCTGTGACAGAGTCTGTCCCTGAACCTGGAGTGAGGCTGGTGACCAGCAAGCCTCAGTGATTCTGTCACCTTTGCCCTTCAAAAGAACTGGAGCTACTGGTGCCATGGCCACACCTGGTGTTTTATGTGGGCAGTAAGATCAGAGGAGGATTGCTCAGCAAGTACTCTTACCCACTGAGCCACCTTAGCCATCTCTGCACTTAGAAAAAAAAAGATTTATTTATTTGTATCTTATATGTATATGTGAATGTCTGCATGTATATCTATAGTGGTATATTATTTGTGTTTTAATAAATAAAGCTTGCCTGAAGATCCGAGGGCAAAGCAGCCACACTAGTCAGCCATACAGGCCAGGGAGTGTGGCTCACACCTTTAATCTCAGGATTTGGGAGACAGAAGGAGATGGATCTTTGTGAGTTCAAGTCCACCCTGGGTTACACAAGATTGAATCTGTCTAAAAGAGAAACAGGGCTCACACAAAGATGATCCCAGCACTTGGGATCCTAAGCCTTTAATCCCAGCACTAGGGAGGTGGAGACGGGAGCAATATGGCTGGGCAGAGAGAGAAATATAAGTGGGAAGAGACAGGAACTCAGAGGAGTGTGGAGTCTGAGGTTGTCAGAGAGCTTTGCAGGATTGCCCTTTCGGTCTGAAGATTTGGTAGAGGTAAAAGGTCTGTCTACTGGTTGGCTGTTTTGCTTCTCTGATCTTTAGGTTGAACCCCAATATATCTGTATCTGTGTTTTTATTCTTCATGCTACTTATATTTCTGCACCATATGTATGCTGAGGCCCATAGGGGTCAGAAGAGGGCACGAGATCCCCTGGAACTTGTGTAACTGAGAGCCACCATATTGGTGCTGGGAACTAACGTAGGTTCTTTGAAAGAGCAGCCAGTGTCTCTCCAGCCCCTCTCTGTACTTTTGGAGGACCTGGCATGGGCTGTGAATGCTCAAGGCTAGGAATTCAGGCCGCAAATGTCTCAAATCCAAAAAGCATAGCTTAGCCTGGGCATTTTCTATGGACTCTGGCAGTCTAGTAACAAGTGCACACTGGAATGCAAACTGTGCTAGGAGATTTCAGAAGAGGCCAATTCCTCTAAGCTAACTGTAGCTCAAAGCTCTCCAAACACCTCATCACCACTTGCAAAAATGATCTTCACAATCATGAAGACCTCAGAGGTGCTTGCCCATGGTCTCAACAAGAACAAATGTCAAACTGGGCACAGTAACACACGCCTTCAATCCCAGTACTCAAGAGGCAGAGGCATGTGCATCTCTGGGAGTTCTAGGCCAGCCAAAGCTACACAGTGAGAGCTTGTCTCAAAAATAAAGCAGGGGGTGGGGCCGGTGCTGAGAGGCCCGGAGTAGAGAAGAAACACCTGTTTGCACTTTACCCAGCATGGAACTGGAGTGGTGGCAGAAATCAGGCCATGAAAAGTGCAATCTAAGTTTATGGCGATGAGAATGAGAATTACAGCCCTGAAGTTCACAAAGCTTCCTGGACAGAGCCAGCCAAGTGATCCCTGGTGCTGTGTGTACAAGGTCAGGAAAGAGCTTCGAAGCTATTGACGCGGTATTCCAGGAGGCAAAGAGAGAGCCTCCAACTCTGACCTCTGTTATTACCCAGCTCTTATTCGGTGCTCGACCTGCCTCTGCCACCAATGAGTCCATTCATTACCTCACCATTATTCATAATCAGGGCTGCTGTCTTCCAGACATTCAGGAAAACCATGGTCCCTGCCCCTAAGAGGCACCAAACCTTGGGCCTGAGGGACACACAGATATTAACTGCTGTGTGACCGGGTACTGCTGGAGCAGGAGAACAGGACACACGCTGCAGTGGGCAGAGCCCTGGGAGTGGACCTGTGAGACACTGCTGAGAAGGGTTCCAGGCGTGGTAGCGATCCAGATGAACATTGCCCTAGGGCTTATTACACGGCAGGAGCTAAGCTGGCATTTTCCCTCCTTCAACTTGTGTAATCCTCACAGTAACTGATCGGTGAGTAATAAATATTTTCATTTGTTTGATGAGGAAACTGAAGCACAGAGAATTAAATAAATTGACCAGGGACACACAGGTGGTAAGCAGCTGACTTGGGTTGAAACCAGGCAGGGAGGCATTGGGTCTGTACCGTGAGCCACAGAATTACACTATGGTGTGGGTAGGTCAGACTGTGAAAGCCCCTTAGGAAGGGTTTGCTTGAGAGCAGTGGTTCTCAGCCTTACTTAATGCCGTGACTCACTTAACACAGTTCTTCATGGTGTGGTGCCCCACTCAGAAAATCAATGTTGTTGCTACTTCCTAACAATGGAATTTGGCTATTGTTATGAACAGTCAGATGATCTTAGGCGACCCCTGTGAAAGGGATGTTCAAACCCCGAAGGGTTCACCATCCGCAGGCTGAGAACCACTGTCTCAGAGGGAGGCCACAAGGGCTGACTTATGTTCTAAGACTCAACTTCTTCTCCCACCCCCCGAAGACAGGGTTCCTGGCTGCCCCAGAACTCCCTCTGTAGAGCAGGCTGGCCTTGAACTCAGAGATCCGCCTGCCTCTGCCTCCTGAGTGCTGGGAGTAAAGGCGTGCACCACCATCTCCCGGCTAAGATTGAGCTTCTTAGACTGTGGGCCACATCACTGTAGGTGGGGCTTGTAAAAAATGTGGCAACGGTGAAAGGTTTCCAAACATTAACTACCAAAAATTGATTCCAAATCAAACAAGTAACAAATCCGGGACGTTTCTGGCTGTCTTCACCCGTGTTGTTTCGCGGGACCTCATTGCAGCCCTGGTTCCACACACAGAGTACACTTGGCACTGGGCAGGCCATCTGCCTGTTAGACCTCAGCTCACACTGGAGACGCTTCGACACTATGAGTTGCTGTGTTTCTACTATACAAGATTTTTGCCCTTCTAACAAAAGCCGTGGTTTAATTTTAGGAAACAAAGACTTAAAACTAATTGTTAGCGCTGGAGTGATGGCTCAGCATTGAAGAGCACTGACAGCTCTTCCAGAGGGCTTGGACTTGATTCTTAGCACTCCATGGTGGCTCGCAACAATCTGTCACTTCAGGCTCTCTTTCTGGCTCCCCAGGCACTAAGCATACACAGTCAAAACACCCATACATGTAAAATAATAATAATTTAAAAATTGTTAAATGAATTTTGGTTTGTGATTAAAGTAGAATTTTTAACCATCTCTGAAATGGCTGTGAACACACTTCTGCCATTTTAATTAATTTATTAATTAATTTTTGGTTTTTCTGAGACAAGGATTCTCTATATAATAGTCCGGGCTGTCCTGGAACTTGCTCTGTAGACCACATTAGCCTCAACCTCACAGAGACCCGCCTGCCTCTGTCTCCCGAGTGCTGGGATTAAAAGCGTGCTCCACCCCTCCCCCGCACTTCTGCCATTTTATAATCCTGCAAAGCAGCATTCTCAGCACTAATTATTTATAAAACAAAATATTGATTAGCTTTGAAGAATATTGCAAGTCTCTACATATTGTAGTATCAAACATTCTAGCAAGAGTTAAATTACGTGAAAATAAGCAAACACATCCTTCTTCTAAGTGTAAAAATTTTTTCCTAATGTCTTCCACTTTGGAAAGCAACCCGCAGTCTCTGACTGCTCTCTGATTCTGCCACTGTGTTGGTAAGCAACAGCAAGGACGCCATCAGCAGGCCGCCCAGCAACGCCATCAGCAGGCAGAAACATCTCAGTGACTGTATAGCCACAGTGAAGCTGGGGTGGGCGGTCCTAATGGCAGCAGTGCTCACAGGAGCAGCTTACTCCCTGCCAGGTTCACTTGTCTACTGCAACCTCCTGAGGAGGAACTGTTAACTCATCTTCAAAGGGACAAAGGGCCATGGTTTATATTGGTCAGGCAGGTGCTGGAAGCAGGCTCTTACTCCAAAGCATGAGACCTAACCTTCCCTGATGTGGGATTCTCCTTGGCATGCTGTGAATACCATTGGTTAATAAAGCAACTGCTTTGGGCCTATTGCAGTGCAGAATAGGGCAAGGTGGGAATTCCAAGCAGATAGAGGAGAGAGTAGGTGGAATCAAGAGAAGCCATGTGGCCGCCACAGGAGACAGACACTGGAGAGAACCTTACCACCTTATCGGTATGCCAAAATTACATGGTGATACAGATTAATAAAAATAGATTAATTTAAGATATGAGCTAGCCAATAAGACACTTGAGCCAAGAGTGTTGTAATAATACAAAAAAAATATTTCCTTGGGACTGGAAAGATAGCTCAACGGTTAAGAGCACTGGTTGCTCTTCCAGTGGTCCTAAGTTCAATTCCCAGCATCCACATGATGGTTCAGAACCATCTGTACTGAGATCTGGCGCCCTCTTCTGGCCTGCAGGCATACATACAGACAAGAACACTCTATTGTATCTTTAAAAAATTTCTTTCCTTTTAAATAAATGATAGGTTGATACATACACCAAAGGATTGTTTAAATTACATTTCTTTATGATTTACGATCAATAAATGTGTACTTTTATATGCAGGGTTGCATCGGTTTCTGCAGTGATGGGGCTCACAAGTGGGACATGCTTATTAACTGAGAGAGTGCCCAGGGCAATGGCAACCCACAACGGGAAGGACAAAGCTCCATCTGCTCCCCAGACAAGGTGCCAGGCTAACAGGGAAACACAGCATGCATTCCGCTGTGGGAGCACAACCAGTCACAGCACTGTTGGCTTGTGAGACTGAATCCGAATACCTAACACATCACTCAGGCAGAAGTGACACATTAGATGAAACCTAGTCACCATCCCTCATTTGGACACTTAGCTCAAGGTCAACTCTCTCTAACAGATCTGTGGCAGAAAGAATGCCTGTGTGAGAGGGGACAGCGTAGTCACAGATGTACCATGGGGGCTTCCAACTCAGGTCCTTACTGCAGTCGACTGCAGTAGAGAGGAGAACGGAAAGGAAAACCATCATTTTGATTTTCGTTTCCACAGATCTGAAACTCAATGGCATGCCCAAGAAAAGTTGAAGAGAAAATGAGGGTCTAAGATCAGGGCAGACTCCAGCTGGAGCAAAGAAAGAATGTCGCTGAAGTCTTCAAGGTGATGTCATCTCTCGGAATGGATAGAGGACGGGGAAGGTGGAGGCTGTACCCCTAAGCCACCTAGGGAGGAACGAGAAAATGATGCCAGAGACAGGGAGAATCCAGATGGAGACATTCACGGACACCCTCTCTTGGCCGAAGAGAACAGGTCTGCCGTGAGGGTGTAGCTAACATCCTAAAGACCAATTCAGAGAGAGTATGTTCCCAGAACTGTGGTGTGGATGGGTGCCACCTGCACAGTGGGGTGACTGAGAAGGTTAGGAATGTAAACCTCTGCTTTGTAGACATTTATGTGCAAAGCTGGGAGGAAAAGCCACTGGGTGGTGCTGACCCTGGGAGGAAAGGCAAGACCAAAGTGAGAGAGGAACCGGGAACAGAGGATAGGAGGCACAGCGAGGTGGCAAGGTGGTGAGGCGGGAGACCTGACGGAGGAACTATGAGGGTTTCTCCTCGGAATGCCTGAGCCCTTACTTCGCAAAGGATTCCACATTTCCTTGTGAGGTTCTTAGCAGGCTGTCATGCTTTGGTGACTTCAGCAAAATGTCAGGCATGGAATGCTAAAGAAAGCGATTGAAGCGGCCGCTTGGCCATTTCAGCCGGACTTGCTCTATAGCCTGGACTAGCCTCCAGTTTGTAATCCTGCCTCAGCCTCCGAAAGGCTGGGATTGCAGGTGTGGGCTGCCGTGCCCAGCTGATTTCATTCCTCCTCAGACATGAAGGGCTGCTCCTGAAAATCAGCGGGTAGAGGAAGTCAGGTGTCAGCTGGTGACCTACTGGCGTGTGGGAAGAAAGTGGTAGTCTCGTCATGACGAAATTACCTAGGGCTAGACCTCAGTCAACAGTCATTTCTTTTGGAATACACTGAGGTGTGTAATGGAGTATTTCCAAGGTCAGTAATGACAGCCATCGTCCACCCCCTGTCGTTTTCTCTTCTTTGTTGAGTGAACACAAGATGAGAGGAAGCAGCCAGCTCTCTTCGAGCATTTCTCCCATGAGCAGAGACAGCTTGAGGTAGCTCTGAGGTACCCTTGCTCAAGTGTGATCAACTCTGAGGGGGAAAAGAGCTCCTTCCGTTTCTGTTTCACTCCCTACGGCTTAAAAACAGTTTAAAATGTTTTCCCTTGGCTGCCTGTCTGTGGGAAAGCAAAATTACACAGTTGTTTGCCAAACAAGACCCGTTACACCGCCAAGCCACAATGGCAGCAACTCTATCGGAGAAAGAAGGTGGGTGGGGCCAGTGAGATAGCTCAGCAGGTAAAGGTGCTTGCCACCAAGTCTACCAACATGACCTCAGTCCCCAGGACCCAAATGCTGATAGTGGTTCTCTGACATCAACAGCTTCGCTGTACCACACACGCACCGAGCCCCATGATAAATAAATGTAATTTTCAATGAAGTTGATAGGAAAATATCTTTTCATTCTTTTTTTTTATTATTTATTTATTATGTATACAATATTCTGTGCGTATGTCTGCAGGCCAGAAGAGGGCACCAGACCTCATTACAGATGGTTGTGAGCCACCATGTGGTTGCCGGGAATTGAACTCAGGACCTTTGGAAGAGCAGGCAATGCTCTCAACCACTGAGCCATCTCTCCAGCCCCATATCTTTTCATTCTTGTGGTAATAATATAAATTGGCTATTCCTTCCATTGAGTCTCATTTGCATATCCGCCTTTTCTGGAGGGTTGGCATCACTACCTGTCAATAATTTCTAGGTGACTGAAACTTTGTCACTCTAAGTTCCTTACTATCCCTCCATGGTTTTGGCTGCCAGTGACCTCATGGGCAGGAATCAGGCCCACCACCCTGGGACAGGAAAGAGGCCATAGCTCAGACTCCCACTTCTAGAGAGAATGAAAACCCTGTTCATTGTGGTAAGCTGCTAAACTTTGCTCTTTTTTCTAAGAAAGGGTTTCACCGTTGTGTATCCCTGACTATCTTCTAACTCACTCTGTAGACCAGGATGCCCTGAAACTCACAGAGATCCACCTGCCTCTGTCTCCCGAGTGCTGGGTTTAAAGGCGTGCAGCACCACGGTCGGCAAGCTTTGCTCTTACTAGTCCCCTCAAGGACTGGTCTTCTACTCTTGACTGTGTCCCTTGAATGTCCACAGACGGTGACGGCGAGGCTGGGCTTCAGGAGCCACCTTTGTAGCTCCCCCTCTGTCTGGCCATATAGTCCATGAGGCAATTCCTCCTGATCATTGCCCACCATGACCTCACTTTCAATGGTCATACCTGCTCAGAAACCATGTGTCAATGTGAAATCTCAGCCTGGAGGAGGCCAGCCTCGCTGTGGTCTAGACCAGCTCACCTTACCCTCTGCCTTCCACCTGTGTGAGATCTTCCAGCCTTAGCAGATCAATCATGTTCCATTCCTAACCCTAATCTTATCTCTCTGTGTTCATTTTCCTTGCTAGTGCCCACGGACCTTGAGAGCATCTTCACATAGGAAAACAGGATGAAGGAAGAGGGATAAAGACACAGGCATGAAGGTAGAGAGATGTTTGGATATTGGGCATTAGGGAGCTGCAAGCCCAGATCATAAAACCCTTACAGGGGAAGAAAAATAAACAGACCATTTGGTCTGCCCCTAGTTCTCAAGGAAGAATTTTATTTCTTTTTTAAATTAAATTTTTTAAAAACATTTTTATCAGGGCAGTAGTGGCACACATCTTTAATCCTAGCACTTGGGAGGCAGAGACAGGAGGATCTCTGAAGCTCGAGGCCAGCCTGGTCTACAGAGTTCCAGGACAGCCAAGGCTGTTATATAGAGAAACCCTGTCTTGAAAACAAACAAAAAATATTATTATAGCCTGTATATATGTGTGAGTGG
>JAQHUG010000144.1:2762338-2805366 GCA_028555095.1 Dicrostonyx torquatus
TAGCATATATTATATATTGAATGCAGATTCTGAACTAGAATCTATGTTAGCTTTTAGTACTGGCTAATTTATCAGATTATATTCAGTTTTACAAGTAACTAAAAAGGCATGGAATGTTCTTGAGCATTTAAAATTTCCTAGTAGTTTCTTTTATAATTACTCATATTTACTGGAACCCAAGTGTGGCTCACTGCTGGACTTTAGGGTAATTAATTACACAGACATTCCTGAGATGTGTTGTGTCTGTAGTCTGGAACAAAAGTAAGGGAGTATTGGGTTAAAGACAGACTCCAGGGCGAGAACAGCCTGTGCAAATCTGGGAGGGAGAATGGACAGTCTGTGGGAACGCAGAAGCAGTTCAGATTGATTCGAACACAGAAAGAAAGCAACAACAGATTTTAGAAGAGGCATCTAGACAAGGATTACTTGAGTCAACTTCAGTGTCTTCATGTATTTAGAACAAACCAATAATGCTACGTGGGAACTAAACAGGACTCCATCTGACCGAGCAACTAAAGCAATGCCTGGGAAATGACAGACAAGCAACAATCCAATGCTCCTTTCTCGCTATTTTAAATTAAAAAAAAAAATTATATGGGTTTGTTCACTAATGCAGGTTCCCAGGCTACAGGGAATTTCCCAGAGCTGCAGGCAGTTGTGAGCTGCCTCATGTGAATGCTAGGAACAGAAGACTTCTCCAAAACAGTGCATGCTTTTAACTTTCTCCACACCCTCTCCTCTTTCACATACAATACATGGCGCAAAGGTAGCGGAGTACAGGCCTGCAGGGCCTTTGGTCAAATCCAGTGCGTTTAGTCTCATAAACGAGGGTAAGTAAGTATTTTCCACAGATTTGCTGAAGCTTAATTAAATAAATCTGTAAATAATCACTGTGTGGCATAAAGCAAAACCGGAATAATGTTAGCCTTTACAACTGCTACAACATGACCACACGCCTTGTCTATTTCCAAACTAGAAAGCTAAGAAAATGCAATCTCCTACGTACGGCACAAAAAGTCGGTGACAAAAGCTGGCCCGACACTATCCCCTTCATCTCCCATTCACCCCCAGCTATAGCCTCAATACCCGTTTTTCCCCTTCCCCCATGCTTTGAGGATTGAATTTAGGGCCTCACAGCAGGCCAGGGCTGTGCTCAATTACTGAATTACAGGCCCAGCCTGTACAAATATTAATACTGGACAGCCTGTACAAATATTAACCCACCGAGTCTTGGGGTGTTACCTCTCCTCTGAAATAACAGTCCATAAATCACAGAATCTGAAGATTGTGAATTCCTAAGCATACTGGCCCCAAGACTCAGTCTTAGTAAGAGAATGAAGACGGATGTCGTGATGATTCCTTCTGTAATCAAAAGGAACATCCCGACTTCTGCAACTGCATGAAAGTTCATGAAGCAAATTAGTTTGACAGAAGGCTCCTACACATCATGACTAAAACCACTCTTCCCACCTAAGAATCGCCACTAAACAAAGACTTTCGATGTCGACCCGGGTAAGGAGGGTTTGGCTTCAAAATAGGCCTTTGCCACAGCGGGGGTACACGTGTGTATTCAGTTGGCTGTAACACCTACGATGGGGGTCGTAGGCAACATTAGGATTAGTGAAAACATTACTTTCGGTTTTCAAGGCAGAGAGAAGCGTTCTATCTGCGCCTAAATCTTACAAAAGGGAGAACGTTACTCAGCCCGTGGCACATTCTGTCCCGGGCAGTCATTTCACGAATAGGTAATTAGGAACTGCAAGAACCTTGTCACACAGAATTTTCAGGCGCCAGACCTTCCTTCATGTAAAGGCAAATTCGGATCTCCTCCACTGCCGTCTGGACTAGAAAAGAGTGGCTGGGATCCGGTGGTGGGGCGAGGGACGCCAGACAAGATGCCCTTTAGGGCTAAGCGAACAAAGGGAACCCGGGATCCACCGGAGAGAAACAGCCCCCAGCGGGTCGCGCCGGCCGGAGCTCCAGCCCTACCCCCCAAGTCCGGCATGACGTGGGCGGTCCCCCGGAACCGACCGGCGCTCCATTAGACCCCTCGGCCGCCTGGTCCCCTGAGGATTCTCCGAAGCGTTCGGCCGCCGAAGGTTCGAGAGCCGCCAGCCCCCCGCGTCTTCGCGCCGTCTCCCGCCAGTCCCACGCCCCATCGCCCGTGGGCGCCGTAGCAGACTCACCCGGCGGGATCCGTGCCCTAGGCGCGGCACAGCAGCGGTGCTGAATCAAGAGAGATGAGCAGCGGCCTGACGGACCAAGGCGACACCGACGCGGCTCCTCCTGGAACCGGAAAGGGAAGTGCGGAGGCCCGCCTGGCTCCCCTTTATTTCCGCCTGCCCCGCCCAACCTCCCGGCGCCCCCAGCCGGCAGTCCACGAGATTGCAAGCGGTCCCGCGGGGCTCCAGGAGCTTGGGTTGTTTTCCTGAGTTCAAAAAACCTGTTGGTCCGCTGGTGATGCTCAAAGCAAGCCCATGACTAGAAGCAGATTTTGGACTCCCTACGCTCAGCGGTTTTTGCAGCCAGACTCCAAGCTGGCAGTAATAGTCCAGCCAAAATTGAGAGTAAAAAGATGAGGGAAGGGGGAAAACGTTCCAAAGTTGTGAATGAAAGCTTTTGAATGCAATCTATGGCCGCAGAGACTAAGTGGCTAAATGGAATTTCAGTGGCGTGGAAAGATTGGAATGTTGCAGGTCCAGATGCTAATTACCTTGTCTTGGGCTAGCTCTAGCTCTCCAGAACAGCGGCTTTTCCTTGCTGTAATAGTAGGCGACCTTGGTGGGTTGGAGCCAAGGTGTAAGCTTTGTGGCTCAGAGGGAGAGGGATCCTGGCAGTCAGGGGGTCGGGAAATAGTATTACAGCTCCATGGAAGAGTAGTCTGGCAGTCAGGGGTCAGGGAATAGCACAGGTTACAGAAAGCGGATCACTTTACAGCCCTGCTCTAGGAAAAGGTTTCCCCAATGTAACAGCTCTGCTCAGGCAAGAGAGGGCTTCCCCAGGGAAATTTTTACAGTTTTGCCCTAGTATCTTGGAGAGTAACAACTTTGTTCTGCTAGGGAAAAGTTTCCCAGGGTAAGTGTTACAGCCCTGCTCCTCTCTGCTCCAGTGAAAGAAGGGTCTTCATCTAAATCTCATTCAAGAGATTAGGAAAGAAACCAGGTGAGTGGCTGCCTCTGCCAGGGTGGAAGAATCAGCAAACCCGAACAGGTGCAGGGCATATATATGGCTTCTTAGGGGTGGAGTTTTTCCAAGATTTTCATGGTGGGGATTGGTCAGATTTCAGTCCCTTGAGCCCAGGTTGGCTAGATATTGTGCTCAGGGATTGGTGCTTTTCCCTGTACAGCTATTGGTTGGATTTTTGCTTAGTTGTTGTTGGTGGTGGTGGGAGGGGGCAGCAGATTTGGCTCTGGTTATAGGATCAAAGTCTGTTTCTTTCACTGGCCCTTTTTAGCTTTTTGGCTCTAATTTCAGGGCCAGGGCTTATTTCTTTCATTAGCTCTGATTCTAGGGCCACGGTGTTTCTTCAGCACTGGTTTTAGGGTCAGAGTGTATTTCTTTGGTTCTCTCACTGGCTCTGGTTTCAGGACCAGGGGGCTTTCTTTGGCTGGCTCTTTTTTCCTATACCACAAAGTCAAACCATGCAACAGAGCTCATTATTGGTGGGGAGGTGTGGAGGTCTGAAGGAGAGCAGAAGGAAAGACACGGAGAGGTGGGAAGGGCTTGCCTTTTATGAGGGGATATAGCACATGTGTGTAGGGAGCGAGCTCTACTTAGTGGCTGTAGCAGCTATAGTGTCACATCTTGGCTGTTGCTGCCAACATACCCTGTTAGGTCCCTCAGAGAAGATCAGTTAATGACTGGATAGTAACACTTGCCCACTCTATCAAAACTAACATCTTGTGGCAATAGATAAAAACCTTCCAGAATGTACTGAGGCAACTAGCATCTCCCAGTACAAAAGCTAAGCATGTCATCAGATAGCATCTTAGACCGTGATGAACCTGTATCTCGAGTGTATCCACCAGTGTATTTTAAACTTGCCTTGATTTATGACTTTCTCTGTTCTGTAAAACTGTAACTTTGTGATGCTGGTTCCAGTTGGAACATGGGATTTGAGGTAACCTAAATTTGTGTTTTGGGGCACAATATGACTCAAATATGGCTCTAGAATGAGTTATCTCTTATTCCCTTTAAGTCTTAAATTGAAAACACTGGTTCCTAACCTGTGGGTTGCAATCACTTTTGGGAAGGCAAATGACCCTTTCACAGGGTTCTATATCAGATACTTACAATTCATAACAGCAACAAAATTATACTTATGAAGTAGCAATGAAAATAATTTATGGTTGGGGGTCACCACAGAATGAAGTGGGTTGCAGCATTAGGAAGCCTGAAAACCACGGTTTTAAGAGAAGAGCTGTGGTTTTGGTACTGGCTTGTTTCTTGTGGATTCAAAACTAATATACCAGAAAGCAACATGTAAGTATATCTGTAATTTTTCAGTTTTTCCTTTCCAGACTTCTTTTGAAACCCAGGACAAGTCTCACTCAGAACCTGTTTCCCAGTACTTCTTATCCTGCCTCCTACCCTAAACCTCTCCAGCCCAGTACCTATATATCTACTGCCATCTTGACTAAGTGCTCTCTTGGTCCATTCCCCATGGCCCAGTTCAGTTTGTGTTGTGGAATAATCTTTTTATACACAGTGGAAATGTGTCTTTGCCAAGGCGCCTTCTGATTAGTTTACTAAGGAGTTGAATGGACAATAGCTAGGCGGGAGAAGGATAGGCGGAACTTTGGAGCAGAGAGAAAAGAGGAATCCAGGTGTATGTGTGTGGGAAGCAGCACATGCAGGAGAGGCAGAAGCCAGGAGCTGTGTGGCAGCATGTAGGTGAATAGAAATGGGTTAAGTTATGAGAGCTGGTTAGAAACAAGCCTAAGCTAAGGCCAAGCGTTCATAATAAATTTCTGTGCCATGATTTGGAGGTTGGCAGTTCAAGAAAGTCTGCTACAAGTTTGGACCCTTCCAGATGCCTCTGGAAGTTCTCACCCTCCTCTCTACAATAAAACTCCTCCCATCAACCAGGAACTAGGAATGATCATGTCCTCATTTTCATTCAAAGGTAGAAATGCTTTTTAAATAAAAAACACTGGCCAGAAATGTGGCTCCGTTGGTTCAAGTGTTTGCTGTCCAAGCTTGTCAATCTGAGTTTGACCCCTGGAATGAAGGTAAAGGCAGAGATAAGTGACTCCATAAATTATTCCTTTGACTTCGGCCTCCACTCCTGCCATGTGGTGACACCCCCTTCCCCCCTGCCTACCAGGTCCCAATAATAATAAAGAGCTGAAAAATAAAACCACAAGGCTGGGGCCAAGTTTTTGGATTAGCAGGTAAAGGTGATTGCCAGAAAATCCTGACCACTTGAATAGGATCACTTAAACACATGTGAAACCCTAGATGCTGTGGTCAGGAGCTGTAATTCCAGCACTCCCGTGTGAGGCTGGATGCAAACAAGGAGAGACCCTGTCTCAAAGTCAAACCACAAGAGAACCAGCCTTCAAAAAGTTGTGCTCTGACCCTCCTAAGTGTTCAAGGTACGCTCCTGAATTTAACACACATGACACACATCTTTAAAAAAACAACAACACCACTTTTGGATTTTATATATGAAGATTTAATTAAGCAAAAATTTATTTAGATCAAAAATTTTAAACTCACACACAAATGTTTGTCAGGATTAGAAAGTGGAGCTAGTATGGGTCACACACCATGACTGACTGACAACACAACTTTATGAAGTTATTAGGCTCTGTATATTCAAGTATATATAGTTCATACTTGGCTAATACAAAATTGATCCGAGTTTTACACCATGGCTCTCAAGTCTGAAAGCTTAGATTTGATTTATAGCCATGGCAAAAATTATCTTTATTCCTGAAATTGTAATCAAATAAGGCGAACATCAGTTTACACAGACCTTATGAGGGGCAGGAGGAAATTGCAATCATCTAATTGTAGAGTTTGAACCGTAGACCCAGATTGTTCAGTTATCTCCACTGTCAGATCCAGTCAAGAAGACCTATTACAGATTCAGTGAATGTGATTTTGTATGCTCCACAAAGGAGCTATTTTGAGAACTGATCATTCTCAATTAGTACTGAATAGCTACTTGCAATTATTTTCAACTATGCTTCAAAGGACACCTCTTACTGAATGAACGTTCAGGAAACCAAGGGACAAGACCATTACCTACATTTCATAGGACAGTAACACAAAAGAGGACTTAGGATTGAATGATCCCTTCACAACTATAACTAGAAACACTATCTCAGAGTTAGTTCTGTCACAAGCCCTTTCTTTTGGATAACTATTACTTCATGTTTCTTTCTTTCTTTTTCTTTCTTGTTGAGTCAGACTCTCACTATGTAGCCCTGGCCTGGAACTCTCAGAGATCCACCTGCCTCTGCCTCTGCCTCTGCCTCCCAAACGCTGGGACTAAAGAAGGTGTGCACCACCACACCTGGCTAAATGGGCTATTTTAATCATTGTTTTCAGGACTGTCTTATAATTAAGTCTATAGTCTGTGAAATTTGCCCTGCCAAAATAAAAATATGCTTGTCCTGGATTCTGATTATAGTCAAAAGTGACAAATACTTTTAATGAAAGAGAGTAAGAGATCTCAAAACACCTGTCTCACAGGAAAGAAGTGCTCTGCTACATGGATCTATAAAAACGACCAAATTCCAGAGACAGGAAGTTGATAATTTGATTTAGCTTAATGGCTTTAGCTCATGAATAAATGATCAAGGCTTATGTGTTTTTCTTATAAAAAGATGACGAGTCTTATTTGCACATTTGTTCTATATTGTAAAGGATTTCTAATCACTAGAACATTCTTTATCTTCTTTATAATAAGTCAAAACATTAAGTGAAAGCCATTCTTTGACCACTGTTCATCATTAGCTGAAAGTCAGCAAAGAATACAGGCTTGCTCACCAAATCAATAAATCTAGCCACAGGCTGACTAAAAGCTTCCTCTAATATTCCTATCAGGTCCTCTTTAAATTAATATTCTCGCCATATAGTTATTTAGGCCAATAACATGGTTATGTGTCAGAAAGATTACATATAAACATATAACTCTCCATAGAAAAACACCCAAGGAAACTAAAAAGAATGCACTCAGCATTATTTCAGGAATCACAGCACGACTCAAGATGTAGTTTTAACAACGAGCAGAAGGGTCTGTCCTGAAAAGTCAAATTCACTTCCTGATTGTGCAAGATGATTCCCAAGGTAGTGGCATCTGGTCCAGAGCAGCTATTAATGAGAAAGTAGTTCCCTTTCACTGGCAAGGTGTTTCCCTGAGGTAATGCCTACATTTTTAATTTTAATATTTTATTGTTTCTTTTAGTTCCATCTTCTCTCACAAACTCTACACATTTCCACCATACCAACTGCCTTTCTTTCTTTTTCATTTTTGTTTTGAGACAGTCTCTCTATGTAGCCTGGCTGGCCTGGAACTCACTATGTCGACCAGGTTATTATTCAACTCTCAGCGACCTGCCTGCCTCTGTCTCCTGAGTGCTGGCATCAAAGGTGTGTGCATCAAGTCCTGCACTCGATACTCTTTCAACTGTAACTAACACTATTCAAATGTTTCAAAATTCAAGTTAAGAGTTACATTTCCATTTAATTTAGACTTCTTTGGGTACTTCATAAAATTTATTCATTTTTAGGTATTTAAGTCAGTAAATACATTCTAACCTTTTGCAGGAGTTTGAGTACTGCTGTTCTTCACAAACACGGGAGAGCGGGTCATTTCTCTAGACCCCAGCTCCCTATTTTTCTTGTCACCCTTCTTTCCTTCACAGAAGATAGTTCTCAAGTCCCTCCATGTCTCTACCGTCCAGTTTCTTTTTGTTGTAGTAAGTGCCAAAGGAAACATACAAAAGGAGTCTCTCCTGTCCTCAATACACACTTCAAAGCTACACATATGGCAGTATTTTCAAAATATTGACAGCTGTTAATACCTTGAAATTGAAAAGAATAGAAGTCAGAGAAAATATAAGCAATCAGTCTGAAGTATATTAAAAGATAATCAAATCTTGACTTTCATATAAACACTAATTTTACCACTATAAAAGACATGATTATATTTTACTTTTCTTTATAAAACTACCTTTTAACAGAATAAGCTAGTCATCCCTTAGATAGTTCTGTACTGTAAAAAATTACTCTTAAAAGAAAAATATTAAAAATAATTGTTTCACAGCAACAGGTTTTATCAAATTCTGATAAGAAGCTGTAAGTGTGAGTAGAGTCTTACCACACTATAGATTTTGCCACCAAAGAAGGAGACTTAGGAAATGCTATACCGGTTAGTAAGACGAGCATCATCTCAGCAACTACAAAAGTGCCACAGCAAAGATGAGGTAGTCGGAGACTTCACTTCTAGGAAGGGGTAGCATCTTCTTTAGAGGGTATGCAGTCATCCCAACAAGTGTTCACAGCCTGAGGCTTATTACATCTGTAAGAGGCACTCTTGAGTGGCTACCTCTCACAGATCCAGATCATCTTTAGACCACTAAGGAAAAAAAAAATTCTAGAAGAGAATGGTAACAGATTTTCCACACATTAATTTTGTAATGGTTGAAAAATTTAAAGCTATTAGGTTTTTTTGGGGGAGTGGGGTGGGGAGGGTATTGAAACAGGGTCTCACTCTGTAGCCTAGGTTGTTGCAGAACACATGGGAATCCTCCTGCCTCAGTCTTCCAAGTTCTGGGAATACAGGGATGAACTACCATGACCAATAAAAACTATTGCTGAAGAATGTTTTCTTTACATTAACAGTTCCTCAAGATCAGAAAATGTTTCTTTAACATATTATACAACAAGAATTAAGGGAATTTTTTTTTTGAGACAAATTCTCACCATACACCTCTAACTGGCTTACATTTGCAGCAATATTCATCCCTCTGGTTCTCCAGTGTGCACCACTACACCAGCAAGAAACATTTGTCCCAACTTGGAAACTTAGGAGTCAATGTTCTTTCAATACAGGTTGAAGCAAGTTTTCTAATCCAGCAGAACTAGCATCAAAAAAAATCAATTACTAGTCAGGTGAAGTCATGCATATCTTTAATCCCAGTGCTTGTGAGGCAGAGGCTGGAGGATCTCTGTGAGTTCAAGGGCAGCCTGGTCTATGCAGCAAGCTACAGGTCAGCCAGGGCTACAAAGAGAAGCCCTATTTCGAACAAACAAAGAAACAAACAAAAATAAAATATAATCTACACAACAAAAACCAAAAAGGAAAAGGAAAGCAAGAAAAAGAAACTGTAATCCTGAAACTCAGACTGTACTATACCCAGTCAGAGGTCAGCCTAGGCTAGTGGAGAGATTCTGTCACTCTTACTCAGACACACACACACACACGCACAAAATAAATAAAACTACTACAGCATTTCAAAGGGGCAGACAGCCTACCTCAAGGAACTCTTGGCAATCTGTGTAGGTCTGTCACTGAGTAGATAAATAGGGCACAGACCGCTTGTCTTTCTTACTGGTTACTTCAGTGATGGTCCTAAAATGCTGTGCTGCCCTTACGATAGTAAATGTTAAATATTATTTTGCCCTCCTGTCCAGTACGTTATGTCGTGAAGCTATTGCCATGTCTTCTTTTTGAAGCCACGTAAAATACATGTTAGTTCTGAAGACAGAAATCATTATTTAGGTTGTGAAGACCAAAATGAATATTAAACTTCCTAAATATTGAACCATGTTTTTTGCTTGCATTTTTATTTAAGTTCAGTTTCAAATAATGAGAAACTATTCAGGTCTTTGTTACGGGTGGATGGGGGAGCTGTTTAGAAACTGTGTATTTCCCTTAGGAACCAGAGTCCCTAGGAAAGACCTAAGTAGATGTGACAGTCCATAGATTAATATAGAAAAACTCTAGCTGCCTTAGCAACTCCAAGTTTCTAATAATGCTATTTTATTTGTAAAGCTTCCCATAAGAAAGGAACACAAGTTACATTATATTAGTCACCTCTTCCAGGTTGAGTGGCTGCTGTATTTGGATTTATTGATGATTCCACTGTACTGCAGAACAAATGCACTTCTAGAACGTAACATTCTTTTTTCATTGGCCAAATTAAAAAACAAACAAATCACCTGTTTTAGGTACTATTTAAAATGAAAACACATTAAGTTTCATTTTAAACCATTTTGTTGCCTAACACTCCTATTTGCCATTACATTATCATGGACGGACTACAACACTAATCTTACTGAAGAGTTTTAAAATGAAAGTGGGGAAGGTAACTATTTGGCCATACAAGAATACTGATAGCATAGATTAGCAAAGCATTTCACATGCAGGGAAGAGCAGAAGATTATCTAAAAAAAAAAAAAATCACAATATTCAAAGGCATTTGCAATGCCTCGAAATTTCAATATGCCTGGACCATAATATGTAAATTAAGGGGAAAATATGCAATTTACATTGTAAAAAAACCACCTGCTTAAAAATATATAACAAGTGTATCATAAGAAAATAAACTAATCTGGAATTAAAATTTAGGGCAGTTTTATTTTGGATTCTAACTGCCTTTGTAGAAAAATTCAAAGAGGCTTAAGAAAAATAAGAGTAAATGAAAATCCACCTGCAAGTTCACACTCCTAGCCTTTCTTGTCACTGCTGCTCGGGCACACCAATCCTGAGTAACGTAACTTTGGACTTGTAATGGTATTCCTTCAGATACAGTTTCATAGAAGAAGGAATTGGAAGGGCATCGATGCCATCGTAAGTTGTACAGTTACAGATAACCGTTCTGCAGATATGCTGCAAGGAAAAGGGGAAAGTCCGGATTAGCGGAGTGGATAAAAGTGGTTCAAAGAACATACAGGCACTGGGGTCCTTATAATGTTCTAGGAGCCCGGTAATGTCAGGAGAATGAAAGACACATGGATCGTGGGCATCAAAGCTAAAGTTGTGATTCCACTGTTCAATTCTAGCATGAAGAGAACGACTATAGCGTCTAAAACTAACGGAGAATAAGTAATCTTCCTGTGCTGAGTCTCGAAGCAAAAAGGTGCCCTCTGGCTTTCCTTCTAGCAGAGCTTCGGCTGCGTACTTATCCATCACGCCCCAGTAGCACGGGTTGTTACTGATCTGAAGGAGGTCTGGTACAAGGCAGTGAACGTAATCCAGCTGGGTGTGGTGCTTGGGAGGTGCCTCCAACTGCAGGATTTCATCATCCATTTCCCACCTGGGCTTGTTTCTTTTTCTGGAGCTCGTGCACAGTGTTATAATTTCATCTTCTGAATCCATATCACTATCTTCTATGCTATCATTTGTGACCAAGTTCATCAAAGAGCCAGTTATGTGACCACTTCTACATGAAGCAGTGCTGGCAGTTATGACACAAGGCTGAACACTGGTATGTGAGAAAGAGGGTATGTCTTCATCCGTGTTTCTTCGTTTTAGCTGAGCTTCCCTCAGGTTCCTCCCAGATAAGTCTGTGCTCAGCCATTCATCTGACTTGGGACTTACAGGAACAGGATGTCGTTTAATAAAATGCCACCTAAAGGCTAAATCTGATGGAGGTGGGAAAGGGCACTTATCCAGCATGAGCTCACCGATGTGAATTTTCCTTTTGGACGGAAGCCCTGTAGAGTGCCGACCGCTACAGTTCTTTATTGGAAAACACTGCCCCACAGCATCCTGCAGCTTCTGTTTAAGGGACCGGCCTAAAAATCTATGCCCACAGGAATTGTCTAAGTCCAAGTCAATGGGCGAGCAGCTGTCCCTTTCTTGGCTCCTTCGAGGAGCTCTGGCTTTCTCTTCAGGATCTATGGTCTCCCACTCAGAACAGCTCTCCGTCTTTCCGGACCAGGACAGCTTCCTTCCACTCCACACATAGCCATCCTTTCGGTCAGCGCTTCTACTCCGACCTGTTTTAGGCCGGACATCTACATTTTTACTATTGTTTTCAGCCATTTTAAACAAATTATTTACAACTCCCAGTGTTATAAATACCGCATTTTTAGCTTTTCTGACAGGAAGATTCTTCTGGGCGTTTTCTGGATGAATCTAAGAAAGAAAGAAGGTAGTCATTAACAACCTATTCGCCTATTGGACACAAGGTGAGAGCCGTCAGTAAGAAGGAACGTTGCACGCTGCCAGGCATCCCCAGGTGTCCTGTGCCCACGTTAATGCACTGCTCTACCACACTGGGATACTATTTCCTCATACTAAGGAGGCAACATAATGGATTCCCTTCTCCTAGCGGAATTTCAGTATGGTCCTCTCTCAGCCATAATACATGCTTGGATAGGAATAGTTCCTAGTTTTGCAGTATACCTTATGCTTATTTATCCATCCCTTATTTTTCTTTTATTGGTTTCCTGAGACAAAGTCTTGCAATGTAGCCTTGGCCAACCTGGAAACCTCGGTACAGCCCAGGTTGGCCTTAACCTTGCAGCATTCCCTTTCCCCCCAATTCTATGCTAGAATTAAAGTCATGTGTCATCACATCTGACTTTCAGTTTATTTTTCTTATTTCATAACACAATTTATTTCTCATAAATTCTATGTGAGAAGAGGTAGTTACAAATATATGAGCTAGTAGTTAGAACTAATAACCTGTATTGTTTCTTGTCTTGTTTCCATTTCTACTGACTATCAACAATTTCAAGTTGAAAGTTTTTAGAATCTATTAAGTAAACAATTACCACTGAGCAATAGGAATTCCAATTAAATACTTCTAAAAGTTTTGTCTATTAATTCCAGTAAGTAGTTACATCATTATCAGTCTTTGCAGTTTTTAGAGGTATTCTCCTCATACATTCTTTTTTAAAAAAAGATTTATTCATTTATTATGTATACAGTGTTTGTATACCTGCAGGCCAGAAGAGGGCACCAGATCTCATTATAGATGGTTGGTTGTGAGCCACCATGTGGTTGCTGGGAATTGAACTCAGGACCTCTGGAAGAGCAGTCAGTGCTCTTAACCGCTGAGCCAACTCTCCAGACCTACTCTAACATTCTTGATCATTTGAAAACAAGCAGGTAAATTTTACTGGCTAAACATACTAGAATTCATAATGAATTTATGCGAGTATTTCTAAAACGTGTTTTTAGTCATTTTGAATTGTGTGCCTATGTGTGCCATGAGCATGCAGGTGCCGAGGAAGCTGGACAGTATCAGGTCTCCGAAAACTGCAGCCTGCCAAATGTAGGTCCACTGCAAAACCAATAAATCCTCTTAACTTCTGGGCATCTTTCCAGCCTACCTAAGTGTTTGTAAGTGAAGCAAAAGTTAAGCCAGGAATTGAGAGGTAGGGTCCTATTTTTCCGAATATTTTCACATGAAAGCTGGATTTTGCATAAAAAAATCAGTCACACAACATGCTAATTATGATTAAGTTTCTTAATTTCAGAATATTAAAAACCTCAACAATCAAGTTACCACTATCAGGCTATGTGAATAAGATATATATAAAACCTGAATGAATGGTTTTAGACTTGGGCTCTTCCATGAGATCTCATTACATATATGTAAAAATTCCAAAATCTGGGAAAATAAACAACATTTAAAAATACTTCTGGTCCTAAGAATATCAGATAAAGGAAACTGAAGTAACCCTGAGAAGCTTTACAAAGGACTTCAGATAAAAATGGTTCTCAACACCACTGGGAAATAAAGGCGAGTTTCTTACTTTGAAGGAAAATGAGCCAAAGCATCAAAGAGAGGAGAACATAAAACCTTATATTTATCAACAGTCTTATTTGAATTATGGATAGGATATTTTCTAAAAGTGGGATGTAAAGTCTAAACCAAGAAGACACGCAGTCTGGAGAGGGGGCTCTGGGGAACAGACAGAAGGACACACAATACAGACAATGCCAAGGTCAAAGATCAATGTTTGGAAAGATCACTGAAAGAAGGATAAAGCAAATTAAACAAAGATTAGACGACAGCTCTGAGGAGCTCAACTCCCATCTCCGCCCATGTGTGCTGAGGGCTGGGCTCAGGGCTTTGTTCCTGGTCAGAAAGCTCTACCACTGGACTATACCCCCAACTCTCTTTTACTATGTAGCCCAGATGGGTTTCCACCTCTCAATGCCCCTGCCTCCTGAATGCTAAGATTATAGGAAGGTATCATTGTAGACTAAGGAACCCTAATTTTATAATTAAAGTGATTTTTGTTATATCAATGTGTGGACCAGGGTATCATGCAATTGCTACCATTTTCAAAGAAGAAAGAAAATTTACCTTGCACTGTCTGTTTTCCTAAAAATTAAAATGTATGAAATCGGTTATATGGCTGATAAAGCTTTCGTAACTCACTGTCATTTGTAACCTGATGCTACCCTGGAGGGGAAAGCGGGAGTCCTAACATGCTGCAGTCAGGCCTGCCCGCTCCATGTCTGTTCACTTAGTGTAGTGCACTGCACGTGTCCATATGACGAGGGGATGGATTTTTGGACTGTAATATTTGAAGTAAAAGAATATTTATGTTATATTGAGATATGACTATGAAAATTTTGTTAAACTCCAGGGTTGCAAGTTATCTCAAGAAACAGTATTTATAAATTAGTTGAGCTTTGGGGGCTGTAGAGGTGTAGCTCAGTGGTTAGGGCAGTTGCTACTCTCCCGATGACAAGAATCGGGTATCAAGCTCACCAGGTGGCTCACAACTGCCTCACCTCTGGCTCTGGGGCATCTGCCGCCCTCACCTCTAGCTCCGGGGCATCTGACGCCCTCTTCTTGCATCTGTGTCTCTCTCATACTCATATATACACAAATAAAAGTTTAAAATATTTTAAAAATAAGTAAGTTAAATTTTTAAGAGGAATCCAAATCAAATTTTCTTCTTTCACAAAATAGCAAGTATTTTAATTTCACTTTTTCTGAGGTAACAAGTGACTCTCCAAAATTACTCAGCAGATTTTTAATAGTTCACTCCATAGCATAGGTAACCTCTTAACAATTACTAGAAAAGCCCTTTGCTGCAGTAAGATCATATTGGAAAAAGATAGTTGAGATCATGTTGCAAAAGATATTCAGAATGTCCTCCACTGTACAGAGAGAATAACAGTCCATCATGTGACCTGTGCATGGTGACACAAATGTACTCCTAGTACTTGGGATGTAAGGGCAGGAGGATCAGGACTTGAAGCTTATCTTTGGGTACATAGTGAATTTGAAGCCAGCCAGTGCTGCCTAAGAACCTGTCTTAAATAGTCAGACCAAACAATGTACCATGTTAAAACAAGAACAACAAAAGCCCTCTTGTATCTTCCCACTTAAAGACCCGGGAGGGATTTTTCTACTATCGTCCACAAGTCTCACTAGACTTGTGGTGCTTGGGAGCAAACGTAGGTTTCACATATGCTCTTTTAATGAGGTACATCCCTAGCACCCCAAATTCATTAAAAATTTTTATTTTTGAGCACAGTTTCACGATATAGCTCTGGCTAGTCTGGAACTCACTATGCAGATCAGGTTAGTCTTGAACTCTCAGAGATCTGCCTGCCTCTGCCTACCAAAAGATAGAATTAAAGTTGTATGTTACTTAAAAATATAAAAACTCAATCATAGTGTTCTCAATAAAACTAACATGGCTCCTGGGGTGGTTTGAATAAGAATGCCCTTCATGGCTCATATATTTAAATGTCAAATCAACAAAGAGTGGCATTATTTAAAAGGATTAGGAGGTATGGCCTTGTTGGAGGAAGTGTGTCATTGCGGGCAGGCACTGAGGTCCCTGTGTCTCTTCCTGCAGCCAGCAGATCCAGATGTAGAACTCTCAGCTGTCTGCCTGCGTGCCACCATGTCCCACCATGCGTCCTGCCAAGATACCCTAAACATCAGAACTGAAAGCCAGCCCCCAATTAAATGCTTTCTTTTTTAAGAGTTGCTGTGGTCATGGCGTCTGTTCACAGCAATAGAACACTGACTAACACAGCTAAATAGCCAGCCATTTGCTCTTGAACATTTCCTCTGTTGTCACGATCATTATTCTTTACAAGGCTGGGGTTAGAACCCAGGCTTCACGCATTTTTGGATAAGTGCTCTACCCCAAGCTGATCCTTGGAATTTAACCAGCTTTGTATAGAGAAAGAGGAGTTACGGAATGGTTGGGTGGCTCTACGGCAGTTTTGGTGCAGGGCTTGGAGAGATGTAGACACATTGAAGAGCGCTAACGACTGTGGAGAAACTCCGCTCCCTCATCCTTTTTTAAAGAAGAGAAAAGCCTCACTCGGGGAAGCTGCTTTGGCTCTTGATTCAGTACTATTTTTTATGAAGGGAGCCATGTTACCCACAGCCCTGGGAAATGAACAGTGACATTTTAAAAAAAAGTTATTCTTTCTCAATGAGCAAGAGGCAAATGTTTAAAAACAAGTTTGTGTAAGAGTTACTTCAAGAAAGCAAGTTTCCGGATTCAACTGGAATGACAATGATGAAAAAAAAAATCAATGCCCACATGCTAATTTCACTAATAAAAAGATGTAACTAATATTTCTATTGAGTAAGGCTAGGAAGGTAATTTTAATTCAAGAGTTTTATAGGAAATAAAAGTTAATCACAGGGTTAAACATCTGGAAAACAAATTTGTAGTCTCTGTATTGCTGGATAATAGAGCATATCTTATATCTGTGAATGTACACTATTCATTGAACTACTTACCCCTACAATGCTGATATACACTTAAGACTAGAATTCTAATTTCTAATACTAACCCAAAGTAAATTTGATGATCCAAAGAGTAATTCAATATACTAGTTCACAAACGTATTATTACCGTGATAGCAATTCAGTCCCATGACCTTTCCTACAAGTTTTGTGACTGCAAGTTTACCTGCAGCACCCACCGAAGTGTCCAGATTAGAGCTCGATATTTAAGTTGAATGCTAAATAAACATTCAGGCTTCACAAACTGGCTAGTAGACAACAGAGGAATTTCTCGGAGTAGTACATCAAAAAATGAAAACAGGTTGTACATGAGAAAAAAAATTTTGAGATGAAAAAGTTTTCATTCTCTAATTATCCTTTCCATAGTAAATTATATTTTACGTTCTAGCAAAAAAATTAAATTTATATTTATTTTCTAGTAAATATTTAAAAGCATATCCTTTAAAGAGTTAGTCGGGACTCACAAGGCTGAACTGGATGATAATTAAAAAACAAGCAAACAAACGAAAAGGAAAAGCCCAAATAAACCATTAGTTTAATACTATTACTTTCATTTGCCCTTTCCCTCATTTTCTTTCTTTTTTAAAAAAATATTTATTTATTTATTTATTTATTTATTTATTTATTTATTATGTATACAATAGTCTGTCTGTGTGTATGCTTGCAGGCCAGAAGAGGGCACCAGACCTCATTACAGATGGTTGTGAGCCACCATGTGGTTGCTGGGAATTGAACTCAGGACCTTTGGAAGAGCAGGCAATGCTCTTAACCTCTGAGCCATCTCTCCAGCCCCCCCCTCACTTTCTTCTACTTCCTAGCTTGATCATGCTAGACTGTTTAATCTATATTCCACTAAACAAAAGTCCTAAAATTCTGTGTGGGAGGAAGTTTCAGTACAGTACTTTATTAGACTGCATGTGACCACTGTTGATGTATATTTACAAAATGGTCAGATAGATTTTTTAACCTTCTTACTACAAATGTTAGATAGATTTTTTAACCTTCTTACTACAAATGTTAACTTATAGAAATCATTTCATTATGTCTACATCCATCAAAATCATATTGTACTCCATAAATACATAAAATTACTATCTGTCAAAATAAAACAATACAATACCTATTCTGGGGGAAAAAAGGTGGGACCTCTTGTCAAACAAGTTTGAGAAGTGCTTGCTGGCAGACTACCACCCCCATAAACAAAGTTCTTCAAAGGCCCTTCAGTAAAGAAATCTGCTTAAAGCACAAATTCCTTCACTGACCACAAATCATTTTTGTAGAACAGAATTTGGGAAACATTAAAATGAATATATACTCCATGAGCTTATGAACCAAGGATAAAGAGATATATCCAAATATTTATCAATTGAAGTCAGCTACTCTAGAATAAAGGGCAAGCAGAAAACTAATGGCTGGAAGTCCATGGATGCAGGCAAGCCCAAGGAATCAACAGTTTAGTAACTTGGGACTTTTCTTGGGTTTGTGTTACACACCCCTATCTTCTAATAATGTGCTTGGTAGCTTAGGCCCTTTATCGTCAGGAACTATGAACATACCATTCTCTGAACAATGCACCTATAACCTGCTAGCAATACAGGGCCCCACTGCATCAAGCTATGCTTACAATCTTTTTCAGTCAGTTATGCAGGTTTCCCTTCCCATATGGACCAAGGAGCAGTTTTTATCCAAATATATTCACAATACTTCCTAGTCCTGATCCAGTGTAAACTGACTTTAGGTACATGTGCAGTAAAGCAAAAACTGTTAATTTTTAGAGAATCCCCTATTTACTATCTAATTATGCCTGTGCATAACTGGATGTGCATATGATTAAAGTCAGATGCATTATGCAAAGAAACATGTACTGTAGAAAAATGATTATATGACCTAATCTATCAATCAAAATAGGAAACCACCGTCATCATGCCCCCCTTTAACAAAATCCCCTTTTCTCTTGAACCCATAGAAAAAAGCCCAAATGATAACTGGGGCTCTTGGGTACCTTGGCTCATGAAGCCCACTGCTCCCTAATAATGCATTATGATCTTTTATATAGCTTTGTTTAAATCAAGTTTCCTTGCTACTTTTGCAAATATATGGGAGCTTTTATTTCAATTCCTTGAAGAAGGGGCCAAGAATGAGGACTCTGGCCCTCAGCCCCTGACCACCACACAAAACCTGGCCTCCCCAAAGTGGAAGAACAACAGAATCTTAGAAACCAGAATATTTAAGATATCTTATTAAAACACTTTATGGAATAAATTGATGTATTTTCCTCCTAATTTGTAATTTCCAATTCTAAAACTGTGTATTGATTAACATATGGAACGTTCAATAATTTTCAGAACAGAAAGGAGATACAGATCCCTGGTAGAGAACTGGACTAGCATGCATCAGGTGCCGTGTTCAATCTCCAACACTGCAAAGCTCCAAAAAGTATAATTCTAACTTGATTTTCTCATTTGTAAATCAGGACACATTTTTACACAGTTGTAATTAAAAGTACATGAAAGCAACATTCAAAGAGATTAACAAAAATAAGTATCACTGAGAACTTTTCTAAAAATGAAAGATGAAAAAGTGGCAAATAAAAGGTAAAAAAGGAAGGAGAGGTACCAATAGTTATGTATTTAAGTCTAGAAACTGAACAAAAATATATCATGAAAAGCTGAGCATATATTAGACACAGTGGCACATGTTTGAAATGCTAGCACTTGGGAGATGGATGCAGGAAGATCAGGAGTTCAAGGTCAGCTGAGCTATACAAGAGCTTGACAACAAAACAACACCAAATAAATAAATCTGAAATTGAAAAAGCTCCAGTATTTCTAAAGTATCATAAAGCATACATAAAGCACATTACTCTTTAATTAAACATGCTCCTTTAAACAGCTGCTGCTGCTCCTGCTTCCTTCTCCTCCTCTGCTTCTTCTTAAGATTTACTCATGTGTCTGTGACTGAGTACAGGCATGTGCACCACATGTGTGGAGGTACCCCTAGCAGCCAGCCATATGCACCACATGTGTGGAGGTATCCACAGAAGCCAGCCATGTGCACCACATGTGTGGAGGTACCGCCAGAAGCCAGCCATGTGCACCACATGTGTGGAGGTACCCCTAGCAGCCAGCCATATGCACCACATGTGTGGAGGTATCCCCAGAAGTCAGAAGAGGGTTTCAGATCTTCTGGAACTGAAGGTCCAAGAAATTGTGAGTCATCAGATGTGTGTTGGGACTTGAACCCAGGTCTTCTAAAATAACCAAGTGCTCTTAGTGACTGGACAATCTCTCCAGCTCCAAAGCTTTCAACTTTTAGATCCCTTAAAAATATTGAGTGAAAATAAACTTTAAGTGATAAAAATTTTATAGGTTCTTTTAAAAACTATTTCACTTTGTTTTCTGTGTATGGGTATTTTGCTTGCATATCTTGTCCCTGGGAATTGAACCTAGGTCCTGTGGAAGAGCAACCAATATTCTTAACCTCTGAGCCATCTCTCTAGTTGCCCCCACACAGACATTTACAGTTCTTTACAAGCTAACTTAACAAAAATTTAAACTGAAATACTAGGTAAGGTTTTTGTTTTTGTGGTGTAGGGGGAGCTGCAGGTCCCTCTACATAGCCCTGACTGTCCCAGAACTCACTATGTAGACCAGCATGGCCTCAAATTCAAAGATTGCCACCTGTGTCTGGCTCCTGAGTGCTGAAATTAAAGGTGTGGGCCACCATGCCAGGCATTTTTTAAAAATAAATAAAACTACAGATCATTCTTTTTACTATTTTATAATAATTATATATGATTACTCAAGGTAGGCAACATATTTCACCCAAATACTAATAAAATATGAATCTGGATTTAAATTTTTAATGTTTTAATTTTAAAAGCTATGTGTGGTAGCACAAACCTATAATTCCAAGGACTTAGGGGAAGTGAAATAGAATCTCCAGTTTGAGGTTAGCTTGGGCTACACACCAAGTCTCAGACCAATACCTGTCGTCATCTGCTCTATTAAATTCTGACTTTTCTGGCAACAGCTTGATTTAAAGGGAGAATGGCAGCCTGGAGTCTGACCCTGTGTCAGACTTTGGTGAATGGGATAACTGGCAAATCAGAACATTTCTGAGTTTTAGTTTTTCCACCTATAAAACATTAGATGTTATCAGGTATGGTAGCACACACCTTTAATCCTAGCACTTGGAAAGCAGGGGCATCTGATCTCTGTGAGTCTAAGGCCAGCCTGGTCTACCTAGTGGCCAGCCAAAGCCAGAGTGAAACTCTTTCAACAAAAAAAACAAAACCACTGAATATGGTCAAAGAATTTAAAAGGGCCCAGGAGTGAACTACTGTTAAGTGGGCATAGAATTAAACTGCTTTCTAAATTCTTATCTCTATATCAAGAGATTAGCACATTTCTCAGACCTGATCAGAGAAATTTCTTTGTACAGTGGATGGTGGTTAATACAGACATTCCTGAGTTGATCAAAGTACAGAGACTAAGTGTCAACAGAGTATTCAGTCACAAATGCGACATCCTCATCACACCCCTTCCCAAAACTAAGGGACCACTTTGGAAGGTGGTCAAGGAGATCTGGGGTGAGACAGCCTTCTGGACGTGACAGGACCACTGAAGTCATGAACTCACAGAAGCTGTGGCTGCCTGCACAAGCCAGTCAACAAGCTAGTATGGAGTGGGAAGGTGCTTATGAGAAACTACTGACAGTTGATGGCTTCTAGGGAGGAAGACTCAGATTTCTTTCTTTCTTTCTTTTTAAAGATAAAGGTATTTTTTCCCTTTTTTTTAGATTTATTTATTTATTATGTACACAACATTCTGCTTCCATGTATGCGTGCAAGCCAGAGGAGGGCGCCAGATCTCATTATAGATGTTTGTGAGCCACCATGTGGTTGCTGGGAATCGAACTCAGGACCTCTGGAAGAGCAGGCAATGCTCTTAACCACTGAGCCATCTCTCCAGCCCCCTAGTCAGTTTTCTTTAAGGGTGTGGCAACCATGTTCCAGGGATGGTGCTATACTCATAAGTATATGGGTAACTCATTAGGCAATGGTAGGTTATTAAGGTGGGTCGAGGACACCAAGTTGAAAGAGGGTGGGAGGTAGGGGTGGATTTTGGAGAGTTGGGGGAACACTGAGATGGTGGTGAATATGAGATCAAAGTATAGTGTGTGAAATTCTCAAAGAATAAAATTATATTAAAAATTTATCCGTCAATCTAGTACTGCCAAGGTAATACAAGAATCGAATACTTGCTGTTTTCAGCTAGAGGAAGTAGGTGGCTAAAAGCAGAGGGATTTTGACTATACTCTCTTTTATATCTTATTGAGTTTCTACAAGTATTATTTATTCCCAGAATAAGTGTTATTAACATTCATTCATAATACATTTAGAGAGATTAAAAAATTTTTGTTTTTTTCTAATATTTGGTTCTCAGCTATTGTTACCCTCCCTTCCAGCCTCATCTCCATAGTAATAATGATTTTTATATCAATTAAGTATTCTATTAAAAAGAAATTTTAGGGGCTGGACTGGAGAGATGGTTCAGTAGCTATGAATATTAGCTGTGTTTGCAAGGGACCCAAATTCAGTTTCCAGAACCCATATCTTGCAGCTCACAATTGCCTGTTGCTCTCCAGGGGATTTAATGCTCTCTCTCTCTCTCTCTCTCTCTCTCACACACACACACACACACACAACACACACACATGCACATCTCCCCCCACATTTTTATAATTAAAGATAAAATCTTAAAAAATCTTATGTAGGCAATTCTGCTATAGTCTCTTGGATAGGATTATATAACATTATTTATATAGATAATATTACCTTTGGTAGAATGCTAATCTATCTATGTTCTCTCAACCTATTGACCTTGAGATCAACACTAGTTGTGAACCTCAGGATATTAAAATGGTCACAGTGGGGCAAACTAACCTTCAGTGAAACTGGATCTCCAATCTTGGCATTGTTTTCAGCTAGTTCATTCAGATACCCACTCAAATGAGATATGCACTGGTAATAATTAATTCATTTGGGAAATTTTGGTACTCATATCAGAATTATATGTACACTGATTTCTTTCTTTTTTTAAAATATTTATTTATTTATTATGTATACAATATTCTGTATACCCGCAGGCCAGAAGAGGGCATCAGACCCCATTACAGATGGTTGTGAGCCACCATGTGGTTGCCAGGAATTGAACTCAGGACCTTTGGAAGAGCAGGCAATGCTCTTAACCTCTGAGCCATCTCTCCAGCCCTTATTTCTTTAAGGTATGTTTTTTAGATAGCCTGACGATTTTGCAATATAGTACTTTAGTTATTTCAAATTTCATTACTGCATTATCATTCTCTACATATTGCTTGAAGATCAATTGTCCTCAATATGCCATAAACTTACTGAAGGTAGGATTCAGTGTTGGAGGCATCTGGCATGTGAAGGTTTTACAAGAAAATCCCCACTTTAAAGAAAACCACTAAATACCTAAAGTGCCTAACTAATAAATAACATGAGGTCTTAACAGTTTTAGACATCCATGAGTAACTTCTCTGCACTTCCATAATTTGGTGGAACTAAGTATCAACTCCATCCTGGAGGTGAGAAATCTGACATTCGGGAAACAGAAGACACACTCACACTCAAGGTCATACAATAGGTTAGAGATACAATTAAAAACTAGAGCTGTTTAATCCTCAGGCTTAAGCTTATTCATACTCGTGAGATCAGCAAAGGAAATATTGTCTTAATGGCTTGATTGCTAGGGCAGAGAGAATGGACAGGTATGCTGACACCGTTCACAGTTTTAAATCAAACGGTATTACAGATACTATAAAGTATTTACAACCGTAACTCTTGTCCCTCTTTGCAGTTTTCTGAGTGTTGAGCTCTGAACAGCATTACTCTGAAATCCCACTCTGATACAGTCAATAAATGAGCATCAGCTCAACTTGAATCTCACGCTATACCTAACAATTTTTATTGCCCAGTTACTTGGGCAAAAGAATTATAAATTGGTCCATCTAAAAACTGCATAATTTCAAAATAAAATTAAGTTACTCAGAAACCATCATCTCAGGTACCCGCGTTCTTGTGGTACAACTGGTACAATTGGGATTTTAAAAAGAATCTCAGGTTCTTTTTGAGCCAACCACTCTTTCTTTTTATGCCTATACAAATCTGAGTGTCTACTTGGAACCCTAATTTTTACAAAATGTTACCAGAGCAAGAATATTACGGCGTGAATTAACTAAGCTTGTAAAATTTCGGAATGAATCCGGACCGGGAAATATACTTCTACAACGGAAAAATGTCTCAGGTAATAAAAATGATTTTTTAAAATCTGTATGAAACTGTATGGTGGGTACCACAAAAACTCTGAGAAATTCCGTAGTTTAAATCCTAACAAAACAAACAAAAAAAATCATCGTTTTCAAAAGAGACCAATTTACTAATATGGAGACCATGAAGAAACAAGAAAAGCATAAACTTTACGGGCCCAAGACCTTACTTCTTAGTACAGGATGCGTTATGGACTGCAAGGATGAAAAGTCGCGTTCAACAATATAAATGAGAACTCTCTTTCAGGTCTAGATGCTCTGTAGTAAACTTTGGGTGGGAACTAAATAGGAAATCCGAGTTAACTCTCTTAAGCATTACTTAGCTAGAGCTGCAAGTAACAAGAACGACTCCATCCTTCATCACGGCAGAAACGACAAAGTGAAGGCACGAAGAATAAAGGCTTGACAAGGTCCGTTTCTAGCTCTGCCCTGGGGAGCTCGATCGTTTCGAGGAGCCGAAAGTGGTTGCCTGGGAGGAGAGCCTGGAAGGGTGGGCGCCAAACCCCAACCCTCACAGCCACCTTCCCCCATCTCACCTCTCTGGGTGCAGCTTAACTGGGGCTGTCCGAGAAACTGCCGCCATCACCATCGCCATCACTGGGAGCTCGCTCAAGCGCTGAAGGCAGGCCCGGCCACTCCCGCTGCTCGTGCAGCTCCCGCGAGGCGGATGCTCTCTGTCAGCCCCCGCCCAGCTCAGTCAGCCCGGCGTCCGACTCGCCGCTGTCTCCGCCTGCTCTCCGGGGACCGCCACCACTTCCGGGTTCAGCACCGCCCCAGCCACCGCTCGGGGCTTTGCGGCGGCGCGCCGCTGACGCCAGCACCCCGCGACCTCGGTCGGGACCTGCGCTGGGCTGAGGGCCGCGCATGCGCACAGGGCGAGCGCGCCCGAGCGCGGGAAGCTGCTCGCTGCGGACTGCTCCTTCCTCAGCCCCGAAGCTGTTGCACCCCGCTGCTGCTCGCTCGCGTTGTCCGAGCCTGCAGAGGAGAAACTTGTCACCTCCCCGGCGGGTGGTGTGACAGACTCTCCGCGGTGACGTGCCGTTGCTCCTCGGGTGAGGGAAATAGGACTGCGTAGAGCGCACGAAAATACCAGTTCTTACAAAAAGGTTCAGGTAGGCAAAGGGAAAGATGCCGGCCACACAGAAGCCCATGAGGTACGGACACACGGAAGGACACACCGACGTTTGTTTTGATGATTCTGGAAGGTAAGCGTCTTGGGAAATAAAAAAAAAAAAAGAACTAGCCAGGTGTGAATGTCAGCCGAAGATGACCCATGCGGAGGGAGAGAGGCAGGGATAAGCAGGAGCGTGGGTTTCCTGAGACTTGTTTGTTTTCAACTGTCGTGGTAGTTCTAGATCTCAGGAAAGTTAAAATCCTTTCCCCACAGTTCTTCTCGCCACCCACAATTTCATTCGGTGTCACGTTCATTTTTTTGAGCTCGCTCACTGCATACTGTTTGCCAAATCGCTCATCCCGTCGGCAATGGTAGCCTCTTTTGGCCTTGGTAATGTTATTTCTCTTTGTTCTCTTTCTTTCCCTTTTTAACTTGCTGACTTCGAACCGACTTTCTTCTGTTTCGTTCTTAAACTGTTATTTTACTAGGGCGATCCCTTCTCTTTAGAAGAAAAAAAGGCATATTTGTTTTCTTTTGTTTCTTCGTGTCTGTTGTTGAGCTGCCGTGTGGGTGCTGGGAACCTAACCCAGGTCCTCTGAAAGAGCAGTCAGTGCTCATAGTCTTGAGCCATCTCTGCAGCCCCTTTTCTTCCCTTTTATCTTTCTGAATGCCATTCCTGTCAAGTACTGTTAAGTTGTGTGACTTCCAGTGCCACTCTCTCTGTTCGTCGGTCCATAAAAAAAAAAAATTTGTGAGCCTACTTTTCTGGGGGGCTAGACAACAAGCGACGACCGTTTCCTTTATTGAAGTTCAGGTCTTTTGGGATTAATAGGCATCAGGCACAAATTAATTACAAAATAAATGTATATTTAGAAGTATGCTTAGCACTACTAAGTGATGTGTGCAGTGATGAGCATACGGGCGGGAAGGTGTCGTAGGTTAAAGGACAGAAAGTGTCTCTTAAGGGAGTGTCTTGAAATGAGACCTGAAGGTTGAGTAGGTAAAATCAATAAAGATGGGCCAGGGATATAACTTAGTAGTAATACAGTCTCCAGCCACATGAAAAAGAAAGAAACAAGAAATCTAGAGCTGGGGGCATGGCAGTAGAGAGGTGATGTTGGCATTCTGAGTATATTCAAGAGACCAGTGGACCCAGGCGTCCTGCTTGCTTAAAAATGAAAAGTTATCTATGCTGTAATGTAAAGTAATGTGGAGATTCATGAGATGGACATGTGAAGGTAAATGGGTGTCTATGCAAGGCCTTCTGCTTTTAATCTTGTTCGGAGGGGGTGGGAAGATGACCAACCAGAGTTCAGGGGGGCTGTAATACCAATGATTAGGAGGTGGAGGCAGGGGATTCCCAGAGCAAGCAGGCTAGCTGAATTCATGAATTCTGGGTTCAGGAGAGACCCTGCTTCAGTATGTGCGAGCTATAGAAGAAACCATCTACCATTAACCTCTGCCCTTCATATGCTTGTGCCTGCACACACACACACGTGAACACACATAAACACAGGCGTACAAACAATATCCATACACACTTGCATGTCCTCACGTAAGAACCTTGTTTTTGTCCTCACAGTGGGAAGGTACTGAATGTTTGAAACAGTGCAGCTGTTCGTAGAGAAGATGAATGGAGGATGAATTAGTAGGAGGCGCTTTGGCTAGCTGACTAGCAGAAGTGAGCACTAGTGTGGAGGTCGGCCTGGAGAAAACAGGTGATCAGTAGGATGATTCAGTGGTTGAGGAGAGAGAGACGTCTGATCATGTCTGCATAGCTGGATGTTAGTTGAGGGACTTCTGCTGTTATGTGTAGGTGTTGGAAATACTTGACACTTGAAGAACAGCGTGGTTTAGAGGGGGCAGGGAGTAGAGATTACAGTTTGCTTTTGGACAAGGTTAGTACAGGATTTCTTTCAGATGTTCAACTAGAAATGTAAAGAAAACATTTGGAAATCAGAAAAATGAGCTAGGGATAGAAATAGACGTATCTTTGCTTGATGTCTGTCAGTGTTGAGGATTGAAGCCTTGACTGGGAACATGAATGGAGTTGTCAGCCTATGTACAGATAATATCTGCTGCACTAATTTACATGAAGTCCCCTAGAGAGGAATGCTAGACCCTAAAACTAGATATTGTTGTAGAAGAGGGACACCCCCGCCAAGGAGAAGAAAAGAAGTAAGTGTATCAAGTGTTCTTGGTGAAACAAACTGAAAAAGAATAGTAGATTAAACAACATGGAGGAAACTGATGATCACGTGTAAGTTTTGTGGGCTAGAAAGAGTTGGAAGCTGTGTTGGATTGGAGTCAGGAGAATGGAAGGGGAGGAGTTGGAGTCAGTGAGAGTGACATTCTCGAAGAGTTGGATGCCATGTGGGGTCAGGAAAGGTGAGAGATTACAACATATGTGTGCATGGAAATGATTTAATAGAGAATTAGGGATTTATGAGTACTGGATATCCTGAGTAGGCGAGAGATGGGGACATGGTCAAATTCACAAGTGAAGTGCAGGTTGGATGGAGAGGAAATGCGCTCAACAATAGATTCTTTTGCTGAGTAAAGCTGGAAGCAGTTGTTTCAAAGAGGAGCTGGCGTGAGTCTAGGGAGAGGAAGAGTTGGGTGGGCTAGGGAAACGTAGCTGGATTGAGGGCAGCCCTATAGCACTTCTCTGGACTTAAAGTGAGAACAGAGAATCTGGATGTGCGCTCTGACAGTGCAGACTTGAAAGTAGGTGGGTACCAGAGTGATGGAGGGCCAGAAGGTCAGTGAGAAAAAGACAGATATTAGTGACAGACCATTTCCCAGCACCCTCACGGCAGCTGGCAGCCATCTGCAACTCTGGTTCCAAGGGATTTGATGCCCTTTTCTATCTTTGGACACCAGGCAGGCATATATGGTGCACAGACTACATGCAGACAAAAGACTCATACACATCATATAAAATATATTTTTTTTAATCGTTTGAGTTGAAATGCTATGGGTAATGAGGTAAAATGTTTAGTGATTAGGATAGTGGAAGTTGAAATTATGAATCAGTTTCAGTATTGCAGCTGTAAAGACAGTCCAAGCTTGTGACTGTGGAAGTGTGAGGTAGATGGCAAGGTCATTAGAGGAGAAGCTAGTGTGTCAGGAAGAAGTTTCATCATATTGAATTGAAAAACAAACTATGGTAGGCATGGCATTGGAGTGAAAATAATAATAAGCGAATAGCTAAAATACTTAAGAAACAGGAATTTCTTTTTAGAATTTGGAGTCGAGGTGGTTTTAGTTTAAAGTTAGAAATGGTAATGAATTGTAAGGATGGTGTTTTGTTAGGTTTCTATTGATATGATTAAACACTTTGACTTAGAACGACTTGGAGAGCAAGTCAGCATGATGAGCGTGCAGTTGCAGCTCATCATGAAAGAGGAGTCGGGATAGGAACTGAAACAGAGACCATGGAGGAACACTGCATATGGGCTTACTGCTCCTGCCTTGCTCAGCCTGCTGTCTTATACAGCCCTGGACAGCACCACCCACATTAGTCACTAGTTCAAAAACAACCCATAGACTTGCTTGCAGACACCTGATAGAGATATTTTGTCAGTTGAGATTTCTCTCCCCAAATAAGTCTAGGTTTGTGTCAGGTTGACAAAAGCCGACCAGAACAGGTGCCCATCTCTAGTGCATCCTGGTTACTCTCTTCCCCCAACCCTCTTCTCTCCCGTTCCTGTCATCCCTCCTTCCTCCTTAACAGTCCCTTTCTGGATTCATGAGTTTTGTTTTCTGACCCGTTTAGTTTAATCAGGGCCATCTCTGTGACCACTGGATTAGGACTGTCCCTTGGAGACTGGTGGGTTCACTAGTAGACACACAACTAAAGGCAGTGATTGCTCCTCTTTCTGAATCTTACCAATAGTTAGTGGGGTTGGCGGAACAGGACCCTCTTAGCCCTCCTTCAACCTTGTCTGGCTACTGGCTGGTCTGTTCTTGTGCAGACACAGTATAAGCATCAGCTGTTGTAATTTGCAATGGGTCTCTTATCCAGAAGATGGAACTTTGCAACTTCCTCTTCCACAGTGTTCCCTGAGCATTAGAGGACATAATGTAAATGCCTTGTGTAGGGCTCAACACGGAGAAGTCCCTTATTCACCTTGTGCATTTATGAGTCTGCATTCACTGGAAGTAGAGGCTTCTCTACTAAAGGAGGAGAGTAGCGTTTGTAATGTACGTAAATATTTGAAAGGCAGTTGAAGGCTATCCATGACCTCCCCTGCCATGGACTTCTGAAAGGCTTTACTGTACCACGAATGGGTTCCCCTTTGCGGAATAGACCTTGAATCCAAGCAGCACTTGGTTACCCCCATAACTGCATGCCACATATGTCCACACAAGTCATATAGCACAGGCTGGTCTCAAACTTAATATGTAGCTGTGACCGATTCTGCCTCCCAAACACTGAGATTATAGTCAGTGCTATTACCCCTGCTAAACACTTTCTTATGAACCCCTTCTGATTTTTCTGTTTAGGAATTAATCATTCTTTTCTTCTAAACATTCAGCTTAATCATCTCTTTCCTTCTTCCTCTCTCCCTCCCTTCCTCTTTTTTTTTTTAAATTTACAATTTTTTAATTTATAACTTTTTTGGCCATTTGCCCTATACTGTTTTTATTTAATTTCCTGGTTTTTGTTTGTTTTTCTTTTTTGAGACAGGGTTTCTCTCTGTGGTTTTAGCTGTTCTGGAACTCGCTTTGTAGACCAGGCTAATCTTGAACTCACGGAGATCCACCTGCCTCTGCCTCCCGAGTGCTGGGAATAAAGGTGTGCGCCACCACTGTCTGGCTAATTTGCAATTTTATATGTATCCAGATAGGACATTAAAAAAAAATAAACAAAAGTACTTGGGAGATGAGAAGTTTGAAAAACAAGCTATAACAAATGTGTGATGGTGACCAATGTGGAAATAGTCTCTGCTATTGCAAAGATTATGTTCTCATCTTTCTCTTCATTATTACAAGGAATAATTTTATGCCACGAAAGAACTGTAGAGAATATTAAACTTCATTTTATAGAGGTTAGCAGTCTGTTATTGATGCTTATTTGAAAAAATGAGAAAAATATCCACTAATGTCTTGATTTTGTTTCAGAATATATAAAAGTAGCATTCCATAAAGAGTATTCCTGAAACTGGGTGACATTTTCATATTGTGTGTGCTTCACAGTTTTATTGTGACTTGTGGAAGTGATGGTGATGTGAGGATGTGGGAAGATTTGGACGATGATGATCCCAAGTCTATTAATGTTGGAGAAAAGGCATTTTCATGTGCCTTGAAGGTACTTAATTCACTTGATGTGAAGTAATGCTGGCATGTGACTTTTATGTTTGGGTGAAAGGTTATATAAAAATATTAATTTCCCTTGCTCTGTACCATATGTTTGGGGGAAGCACTTAGTTTTTTATTTTTTTTTAAAGATTTATTTTTAAATTACATGTGTGTTTGCACTTGCACATCGAATCTAGCAGAGGGCACCAGGTCCCTTGGGGCTAAAGTGGTTGTAAGCTGCCTTGCATGCTGGGAACCCTGGAACATTCAGATCCTCTGGAAGAGCAGTAACTGCTCTTAACTCCTAAGTCCGAGAGTAAAAATGTTTCTTAAAGAAGTTTTGAATATATTGCATGCATCTTTCTTTATCCCCCAACCCCTCATTTCTATGGTTTGTTTCTTGAGAGAGGGTCTTCTTCAGCCAAGACTGGCTTCAGATTCACTTAGCCAAGGGTGACCTTGAACTCCTGTTCTTCAGAACCTGAATTGTTTGCATCTATCAGGTGGTGGGATCATAGGGCTGCAGCACCATGCTGGGTTTATGTAGTGCTGGGGATCAAAGCCAGGGCTTTATGCACGCCAGGAGAGCATCCTACCAACTGAAATGTAGCACAGCCCAGGACCATTGCAATAGCAATTGAGGGAATTCTCAGTCAGTTTGTTTTATAATTTGATAGAACCACAAAATAGATATGCAACTATTAAAACAGGATAACTTATGTATATTTGCATCAGAAAAGATGTTTGTAATAAGTGAAAAATAGGAAAAGTTGTAGAAATATGTGTGTGGTGTGATGCTTCTTAAGGGTTTTAAATATACAAATGTATTTCATGGGTTTAGGGAAAACTTAAAATGACATAACCTGAATATTAATAGAGATTACTTTATACGAGTAGAAAATTCTTTTTGCTCAGGGCACTTTTATAATTGTGTTTTAATAACACAAATCACACATTGTGTTATTAAAAAGTGTATAAGGAAGGAAAACAAAATGAGGATTATATATTAGTTTTCTAGCCCTTGTGTAGCATTTTACCACAAACTTGGTGGCTTAAAACCTAGAACCCTGTTGCTTCACAATCCAGAAAGCAAGAAGCCTGAGATGTAACGTGGCTGCACAACTGACTCTTGCTGGCCTCTAAGGGATAGTAAGTAGGTCCTTATCTGCCTTCCAGCTGCCTTTGTCTGAACCCATCTGTGTTTCCGTGTCCGTCCGTCTCAGCTGTGGGCTGTGAGGCTTTAACCTGTCCCAAAGGCCACAGGGCTGCTGCAGTGGCTTTGTCTTTTGATGTCATCTTCTGCACTGAAACTGTTTTCTCTGATAACCTCTTTTGAGTCTCCTCATGTTTATGATACATAGCATCCTTTAAAATATAACTATTTTTCTTACCATATTTAAAAAAATACAGGCTAAAGGTTGGCTGGTGAAAATAGAATTAAGTTTTCTAGAGCTAGGAGATTTTTCTTACTAGTGTTTACTTTAGGCAAATAGTATGCTGATAAGTTCTCTCGGCACGATCTACATTTATAAGGCTTTGCGGTTTTTACAGGGTTTTTCATTATGAAGATACTGTTAACTGATTTGGATTTCTTATGCCAGCATGGCTAACTTTTATTTTTCTTTAAGAACGGAAAGTTGGTCACTGCAGTTTCTAACAACACTGTCCAAGTCTACACGTTCCCTGAAGGCGTTCCGGACGGTATATTAACACGTTTCACTACAAATGCAAACCATGTGGTCTTCAATAGAGATGGCACTAAAATTGCTGCTGGGTCCAGGTAAGTTCAGCTCCCACACAGGGTTTCTAAGGGTGAGAGTTTTAGGATACTGCCCACCTTTATTGTTGTCGCTAAGTCTTTAATAAAGCATTTTGAGGATAAACTTGTGTTTAAAAAAAAAAAGAAGCAAATATATTGCCTTTATTGCTGAAAAGATCAGAGAAAGGTGTTAGAAATTTAAAAAAATTATTTTAAGTAGAACCAAAATCCAGATTTCTGCAGAGTCACTCTCTCTCTCGTTTGTTTGTTGAGACAGGTTTCTCTGTGTAGTCCTGGCAGTCCAATTCCCTCTGTAGACCAGGCTGGCCTCTACTGGGTTTAAAGGTGTGCACCACCATACCATACCTGGCTTCTGAAACAATCTTTTAATTCTCCTTATTGGGGAAAAAAAAACAAAACAACTTGTTGAATCGCTGAGGTGGGATATGATAGAACTTTCTAAAATGGTTGCAACTGTTAATTAGATTAGCAATAATACCTAGAAGTATCTAGAGAAGCCACATAGGTAGTGCTTTTATTTTCACAAGGTAAGAAGTTTTGACTGTATTTTCAGCATTTTTATTGAACAAAATGAAGGGTCAAGTTACTGAATGTGGGTGACACTTTGTTATAACAACGTTCCAGCATTTGCTCTTGTTCTGAAATGCTCAAGCCACGCCGTAGGAGAGACTTTGGTGTTGCCATTTACTCATGTGTTCCTCTTAACTGTTTGTAGTGATTTTCTGGTCAAAGTTGTGGACGTGATGGATAACAGCCAGCAGCAAACATTTAGAGGACACGATGCCCCTGTTTTAAGCCTGTCTTTTGATCCTGAGGATATCTTTCTGGTAATCCCTTCATTCCCTTTTCATTTTCTTCAGTGTGTTTAAAGCTATGGGAGAATTGGTAGAAATATTTATCCTATTGGTCAAAGACTTGTTTTATATCAATTGAACCAGTTTTTATGACTGTAATTATAGAGAGATACATTGTTTATTTCTGCAGGCATCATCTAGCTGTGATGGAACTGTCAGAGTGTGGAATATTTCTGATCAGGTAAATTAGAAAATTTACATTTAAAGCATTTTGTCCATTTCTATGATATTTTTGGTGTTATAGTATCTTATTGATCCAAGTAATTATTTATCTTTGTAATCTGTTCCTTTGAGTAACATTAAACATTGCTTTCATTATTCCAGGATAATCTTATATATACATAAATATGTTGAACAGTAATTTCTTTTACACTAACTCATAGTAAAAGGGACAATTATGTCATTATATATTTAGAGGATAGCTACTCTGCCTGGGACCTTGTATTAGATGTTGCTGATAGAGAAATAAATAAGACAGAAACCACACTTGACTTGGAGAGTGACATAGAACTTAAACTTCTGCTAACAACGCCTGGTACATGTTTTTTTAAAACACTCTCTGGTTGGGCAGAGGAAACAGTGTGGTCTCCCTGAGGCAATCAGTGGGTTTGTGATCATATAGATACTGTGGCTGATAAGGGAAATATCCTTCACAGGTAGGTCTCAGTAGCCACAGTTCCTGCCTGAAGTCTTGAAGGAAGTAGTTCTGACTTTGATAACTTTGATGCCTTAGTATTTTATGGCAGACCTTTCAGGATTTATTTATCTTTGTTGACATGTTTAATTTATTGAAGGCCTTTTCTGAGCTTTAATGTGCACAGAGAATGCTCCTGTGTAAAGTTTGTACTCTTCGTGTATCTGAAGGACTTAAAACAGAATAGGTGACAGTTAAAATGTATTAGTTTGCATTTTTCCAAGACATAACAAATGGAAGAAACCACCTGTTAAGTCTGTTTTACCTCAATTTTGAGAGAAATTTTGGTAAAGAGGAGTAAATTTTCTTTTTTAAAAAACAGACATGTGCTATTAGTTGGCCAGTCCTACAAAAGTGCAATGATGTTGTGAATGCCAGGTCCATCTGCAGACTTGCGTGGCAGCCTGGAGCCGGGAAAGTAAGCGACACTTTCAGTCCTTGTTAACTTTAATGTGAGAAGTTTGTTTTTTATTATATTATTATTGTATTATACATTTTAGAACTCTAAGTAAAATAATACTGAAATGCTTCAAGAAATGTTTTAACTTTTAAAAATTTTATTGTGTGTATGAATGTGATGTTTGGGTGTATGCATGCATGCATGCCATAACATGCTTGTAGAGAGGACAGTGGGAAGTTTTTAAAAAGAATATGAAAAGTTGAGGTGCGGACTGGCAAGATGGCTCTACGAGGAATAACACTTGCCATGAGAATATGAATCCTCCCTTGGACTCTCGTAAAAGTGAAAGGATAGAGCTTTTCAAATTATATGTTGGCATAAATTATTCTTATATTTTCCTGTTCATTAACACTTAATGGAACAACTCTGAAACAGGAGTATTTGCAGTATTGAAGAGATACGGAAGTCTTGCACATAATAAATGACTCGGTGCTGCTTTTAGGTATATGCTATAAGTATATTTATACCTGTGCACTACAGTATATGTATAACAACAATTATACTGTCCTATGAGATTGCAGATGTCTTAGAAATTCATTTATAGGCAGCTGGTGAGATAAATGTTGGTAGTCCTGAAAGTTAGATTCTCTCTAACGGTTATATTGAGGACTATCTTCCATGTTCTTATGAAATAGACTTTAAGATGTATTAAGTACAAACTATCAAACTACAAAGTAGTAGCTATAACTACACTGTTAATGCTTATAAAAATAAAGACATCGCTGTACATGAATACTTAAGTATAAATATTCACACACATGCATATATATTTATGCATTCTTTGTTTTTTTTTTTTTTTTTTTTTTTGTTTTTTGAGACAGAGTTTCTCTGTGGCTTTGGAGCCTGTCCTGGAACTAGCTCTTGTAGACCAGGCTGGTCTCGAACTTACAAAGATCCGCCTGCCTCTGCCTCCCAAGTGCTGGGATTAAAAAGAAAGGCGTGCGCCACCACCACCCGGCTTTGTTTTATTTTGGGAAGGGGCTCATGATCAAACTTGCTATGTACCTAGGGAAGACCTTAAACTCATGCTTCTGCCTCTGTGTATTAGGATTATAGGCTCACATGCACTTGGCTCATGAATTTTTATAGTCTGCTTATATTTGCCATTATGAGTAGAACTGGTTCTGATTTGGAGAGACTTTCAGAACAGACCCTTCCTTTTGGATCTTGAAGATATTTTTCCTTTGACACAGTGCTATGTAGTCCAGAAGTCAGAGGTCTCCTGCCTCTTTCTGAATGCTGGGGTTATTGGCATGTATAACCACACTTAGTCTCCGTGAGTTGAGTGAACACTTAAGAGTGTAAATTCACTTTGGTAGCATATTTACTAAAATTGGGATGATACAGAGAATTTTAGGATGGTCCCTATGCAAGGATGACATGCAAACTCTTGAAGCATTCTATGTAGTTTTTAAAAATAATTCCATGATGTTATATAATACCTTATATGCTATTTAAAAGTAAAATATATTATTAGATTTTTAATTAATTAATTTCTTTGTTTGCATGTTTTGCTTGCATGCTTGGTGCTTGAGTGGACCAGGAAAGGGCATTGGATCCCCTTGGGCTGGAGTTACAGACTGCTGTGAGCTTCTGGGGATCAAACCCAGGCTCTGCAAGAGCAGCCAATACCCTTAACTGCTGTACTCTCTCTTCAGCCCCACTTTTTTATATTTTTTATTTTTATTTTAATTTTGTTTCCAAGACAGGTTTTTTCAGCATAGCCTTGTTGGTCCCAGAACTCACTCTGTAAACAGGCTGTCCTCAAAATCACAGAGATCCTCCTGTCCCTGCCTCCCAAGTGCTGGGATTAAGGGCGTGCACCACCACCACCCAGTTGAGTCTCACTCTATTAAACTGTTTTTAAATATGGAAAAAAGTGCATGTTTGGGGTCTTTATTTTTTGTAGTTTTTTGTTTTTTGTTTTCTTGGAAGAGGTTGTTGAGACAGGATTTCTCTGTGTAGCTTTAGAGCCTGTCCTGGAACTCGCTCTGTGGCCCAGGTTGGCCTTGAACTAACAGAGATCTGCCTGCCTCTGCCTCCACTGCCTAGTACACTTTTTGTTTTTTCAGTGTTTTGATAGTGCTGTTTTTGGTTGTTTTTCTTCCTAAATCCTGGACCTTGTGTAGTTAAAGCACATTCTTCCATTCAGCTATCTCCCAGACCTTCCATGGTTTTATTTTTTCTACTTACCTGTGTCTTGGAAGAGTATACTAAACAAGAAGTTGATTTCATTTTCTTCTCAAGACATTGAAAGTTTTATAGAGCCAGTGAGATGCTGAACAGGTTTGACTACCTGAATTTGATCCTGTAGACACACCTGGGAGGAAAAGACCAACTGCTGCACATGCACACAAAATAAATTAATAAATGTAAATGTAATTTTAAAAATTAAAAAATCAAGGACTCTAACTTTATTTCCTATCAACAAATGAGATGGATTTTTAGATATAAGAAGGGTAGATTCTGAGGCGGGAGAAATGACTCAGCAATTTAGAACACTGCCTGCTCTGTCAGCAGACCCAGCTTCAATTCCTGGCAACTACAAAGTGGTTAATAGGCATCTGTAACTCCAGTTCCGGGGCATCCGACCCTCACCTCTGGCCTCCATGGGCATCAGGCATGCGAGTGGCACAGACATGCAAACAGGCAAAATACACATACAAAAAAAATTAATCTTTAAAAAAAAATACAAGAAAGTCTTTAGAAACAGACTAGCTTTTTTTTTTCCCCCTGTGGTGGCATACAGTTTTAATCCCACACTCAGGAGGCAGAGGCCAGTGGGATGCCTTTATGGATAAGGTACTTGCTGACGAGCCTGACAGCCTGAGCTTGAACCACAGAACCTAACTAGGTGGATGAACAGACGCTTACAGGTTGTCCTCTGGCCTCTCTGTGTGCACTGAGGTGTGCTTGCTCTCTCTCACTCATACGAGCTTGGCATGTATTATATGCGGTAGATACTATACTATTGCTTTGTTTTTCATTGAAAGTAATAGAGTGATGGTCACTCATTTTTATTTTTTCTTATCAAAATTTCAAATCATGTGATTTATTTTGAGTTTTATTAAATTTTATGAAATTCAAATTTGCTCTTATGTCTTGTGAGTTTACCTAGATTAGCTTTGCAATTAGCTCTGCAAATTGAATTTATATAACTTTGTTTGTCTTTCCCAATAGTTATTAGCAGTTCCTGTGGAAAAATCTGTTAAGCTGTACAAAAGAGAAACTTGGAGTAATCCATTTGATCTTTCAGATAGTTCTATCTCTCAGGTGGGTTTGTACGTGACACGTGGAATGGTAACTATAGCAAGAATTGAATGCATGCTTTACAGAAACAGTTGTCAGAGGAAGCATGTGGGCTGGAGGGATGCCTCAGTGCTTAAGATCACTGGCTGTTTTCAGAGAACCCAGCCTTGATTCCCAGCACTTACATGGCAGCTCACAACCATAAGAAACTGTAGTTTCAGGGTATCTGCCCTCCTGTGGTACACAGGCAAACATTCAGGCAAAATCGCCATACACATAAAAATAAATGGGTATATAAATAAAAGAAATAAAGTTATAAAAAGTAAAGTTACCCTTAGTTTGACATTAGAGTAAATTATTCTTGAATTTTTATTGTAAGTTTCAATAAGACTTGTGAATCTAGTCTCTAGAACTTTAGTAGATAAAAGATTATTAGGTTTTTTTTTTTTNCAGAGGCAGGTGGATCTTTGTGAGTTCGAGGCCAGCCTGGTCTACAGAACGAGTTCCAGGACAGCCAGGGCTACACAGAGAAACCCTGTCTCAACAAAACAAAAACAACAACAAAAATCCCCTCATTGAATCACATGTGGACCGTGCCCACTTAAAGATTCATTTTGCAGCCGGGTGGTGGAGGCGCACGCCTTTATTCCCAGCACTTGGGAGGCAGAGGTAAGCGGAGCTCTGTGAGTTTGAGGCCAGCCTGGTCTACAAGAGCTAGTTCCAGGACAGGCACCAATAACTACAGAGAAACCCTGTCTCAAAAAATCCAAAAAAAAAAAAAAAGATTCATTTTGCATTGAAAATGTTATACCTTGAGAGAACCTTCCGAGGTTTTTACAGAGTGGACTGTGTATGTGAATTCAAAGGAAGAATTCCCTTGATAGTGTGGTGGAATATTTCCAGTGCTTTTGGAAAGGGCATCTTAGAAGTTATGGTGACCTCGCTCTTGTTCCTCCCAGATTCCAGCCTTCTTCTGCAGGGTGGGTGCTGTCAGTGGTGAACTTCAGAACTCGCTCCCCCTTTTCTGCCCCTCTAGCTTCCCTTTACCCCAGGCAGTACAAGGACTTCTTTAGTGTCCTTTCATGATCTCTACATGCTGTTGAGGAAATTGGGGTTCCCTTTTGTGGGTTCTTAGTTTTATTAATAAAACAAGTTAAATTAGACTTAGAAGGACGTTTGAGGACTATCTTATTAGAGTTAGAAAGGAAAACAATAGTAGGCAAGTGGAGACTCCCAGCAGTTGCTGAGAACCTCGAGGGAGATGTAGAAGAGAGCCATGCCTTTAAATTAGGCATGGAGGTCAGCAGGCAGCTGTGGGAGGTTGTGAGAGGGGTTGGGGGGTCTGGAGAGCAGCTGAGCGAGCTGGAGTGTCAGGAAGTGCCTCGTCCTTTAGCAGTATCTGGAAAAGAGGTGCAGGGTGAGCGGCCGACTTAGCAGTGCTGCATGCTGATAGCACTTCAGGAGGCTTCCTGCGAATGGTGTTTGCTTACTGTCTCTACACCTGGCCTGTCCCCAGAGTACACAGCACTTAAAATCAATGTATTGGCTAGTCACTTTAAATCATAGGAACGTGCTTGGCAGAGTTTGAACATGTCTTTAGGAGCCAGGTGGGTTTGGTTGTCTGTAGTCCCAGCACTTGCCAGGTAGGGGCAGCAAGATCACTCATTGGCATGGTGAGTTTGAGGCCAACACGGGATATATGAGGCACTACTGTTTCAGAAACCCAAAATCACAAAGAGGTTGCCTCTGGAAATCAAGGCTATATACATTTATGTGCAAGGAACTGGATTTATCTCTGTCACGAGCCTCCTTTTGCCTAATTGTGTTTTTCTACGTCATTTACCAATATGTTCTAATTTGATTTTTCAAGGTGTCTAGTAGAGTGGAAAAGGATTACAATGACCTTTTTGATGGAGATGATACAAGTAGCGCTGGCGATTTTCTAAATGACAATGCGGTTGAGATCCCTTCTTTTTCAAAAGGAATTATAAATGATGAGGATGAGGACGATGACCTCATGCTGGCTGCGGATCGTCTCAGACGCAGAAGTTATGTCTTGGGAGATGATGAAAACTCAGCTGGTATGAATTTGACTTTGCGTGTGTGATAATCCCCTTGCTATTAGTTTTCCAGATGTTATTAAAACTATCAGATGGCTTGATTAGTGTTTAGAACTGCATTCTAAATCCTATATTAAAAAATTTGAAATCAGCCATTTAAGTCTTTCTAACAAACTATAAAATAAGTTATATTCCGAACAAATAGGAAATAATAGAGATGAACTCAATGACATTGACAACAGAAAAGTTAGAAAGAGGGCCAAGGATAGAGGCTCTTATGCCCAATCTCACCACCCGAGCTTGATTCCCCGTCCCACAAGACAGCAGGAGAGAACTCACTTCCCAGTGTTATCCTCTGACCTCCACACGTGTCATAGCATATACATATCTGCGCTCAAAGACACACAAAACTAAATTAGAAAAACTGGTTCAGCAGGATGGCTTGTTGGGTATAAGTGCCTTCCTATTAAGGCTGACAATCTGGGTTCAGTCTCTGAGACCCACAAGTATGCGGTGAACACTTTTACCACTGAGCTGTCACTACAGCCCCAGACTTTAAAGAAAATTATGATTCGTGTGTATGCATGTCACAGCATACATGGAGTTGGTTCTCTCCCTCTATTGGAATCAAAGCCAGGTTACCAGGTTTGCACAGCAAGAAGCTTTAATTGCTTAGTCATCTCGCTGGTCCACCCAGAACATTTTCAAAAAGAAATAGAAACTGATTTATAGAAATTAAGAATTGGCAAAATGAGTATTTTTACTGTAACTGGATGGTAGCTAACAATGCAGAGAGTATTAACAAAGTTTGGTGTCCTTGCCTAGACTGACATGAGGCACCGTGTGTTCTCTCCCCCAGGACGTTAGCATCATCACTTCTTTTCTGTAACATGCTGGAAGAGGCGAGTAGTGTGTCAGCCATGCTGAGAAATGTAGGGACGCCCCTCGCTCTTCATAATGCCTTTCCTTTTCTAGGTTGCTAATTTTATGATTGTCTTATACTTCTTTGTACTGTAGATGCTACAGTGCTAAATACTGGTCTTCACAAAGAGGAAGGGGAAGATGACCAGGCAGGCAGTATTCATAATCTCCCCCTTCCAAAATCTCAAAGGCCATTCTATGATGGGCCCATGCCAACACCCCGACAGAAGCCATTCCAGCCCAGCTCTACACCCTTGCATCTCTCTCACAGATTCATGGTAAGCCTTCAGCCACACCTGGCTTTCAAGTAATTCTTCAGCATTGTTTCCCCTACAGTTTATTTGATAGATTTAAAAGTTTTTTNAGGCAGGTGGATCTCTGAGTTCGAGGCCAGCCTGGTTTACAAGAGCTAGTTCCAGGATAGGTTCCAAAGCTACAGAAAAACCCTGACTCAAAACAAACAAAAACAAAACAGAAACAGAAAAGAAATCTAACTGCCTCAACCTCATTGGGATTAGAAATTTCTGCCACCACGCCTGGCTAATTATTCTTCTTTAAGTGTATTTCTTTTTTTTTTTTTTTTTTTTTTTGGCCTATGTATAAGTGAGCTGTGTATTTGCCTGGTGCCTGAGGAGACCAGAAAGAGGGCTGTAAACCCCTGGCACTGGAGTTCTGGATGGTTGTGAGCTGCCACGTGGTCCTCTTCTAAAGCAGCCAGTGCTCCTAACCACTGAACCACCTCTCCAACACCTTGTTATTTTTCTTATTCTGTCTCTGTCTTTCATTTCCTCATTTCTCTCAAATTTTAGGTCAAAAGAATTACTGATTTATATTCATTCACTATTTATACTCATGTATGTCTTTGCAGTTCAAGGCTTAGGGTAGCAACCGTGGCTTGCTAAGGTTCACCTCATTTACTGATGTCTTCATTTGGTGGTGAATCTTAGAGGGGATTCTTTTTTTTCTCTTTTCAGGATGTTAACATTGTTTTATATTGTTATATTTCATTGTTAAGAATTAGGTACTAATTTCCTCTTGGCTAGCAAAACAACATATGCTAATAGCTAAAGATTATTTAAAAAGGTTAAAAATAAGTATACTTTATTGTCATTTAAAATGTAGTTAGAATAATATAGACTAGAGATTTAAAGCTATTTGGGGGTAATAAAGTGGGTAGTTTCTAAATATACAACATTATTAACTGTTTCTTTGTAGACACTCAATATAGTTACCTGGTCTCCCTGTGGGCAGTATTTGGCTGCAGGTACTATTAATGGCTTAATTGTAGTTTGGAATGTGGAAACCAAAGACTGCATGGAAAGGTACAATTTATTGTTTTTGTTTTATTAGAAAATATTTGCCCATTGTGACTGTTAATCAAAATGAAAATAGCTCTTAGATGATGAAAACCATTTAGTTTTTAAAATATTTATTTACTTATTCATTGTGTGTATGTGCACACTGGAGAGAGCATGCATGTTGCAGTGTACTGTAGAGCTCAGAAGACATTGCATGAGTCAGTTCTCGCATCGTGAGGGTTCTGGAAGTCAAACTCGGGCTTGGTTGCAAGAGTCCTTACACTGAACCATATCCAGTCCTGTGTAATGTTTTCAAGTTTACCTAGAAAGTAAAGAAATGTAGTTTTTATTTGTTTTTGGATGCTGCTGAAGATTGAATGCTTGCTAGGCAAGGACTCTACTGCTGACTCACATTCTCTAGTCCAGTGACTGTGACTTTAAAAGAGCCTACTTTTTCAATTTTAGGGTAAAACACGAGAAAGGTTATGCAGTTTGTGGCCTGGCCTGGCATCCTACTTGTGGTCGAATCTGTTACACTGATGTGGAAGGGAACCTTGGGATCCTGGAGAACGTTTGCGACCTCAGTGGCAAGGTGTCGAGCAGTAAGGTAAGTGTAGTGTGCGGAACAGCTTGTCCAGGTGTCTCTGCAGCTGTGTGGATTTGGAAAATACAGTAAACTGCCTTGTTTTCTTGTGAAATTACAGTTTTTGTTTCTATCTTAGATGTTCAGTAATCATCTGTAGTAAAGCTATTTACATCTGTTCAACCTAGATTTCTCATATTTTACAAGGAAGCTTTGTTTCCTCCATTTAAATGCTTTTCTAAATGATTTTCTTGTTTTTTCTTTTATTACTTTGTAATTTTTTGTAAAATACTATTTTTGTATTTTTGTATGAGAATTGTTAGATAAATATTTTAGAACTAAAACTTAAAATTTAATAACTTAGCCTGATGGCGGTGGCACACACCTTTAATCCCAGCAGAGGCAGGCAGATCTCTGTGAGTTCAAGGCCAGCCTGGGTTACAGAGTGAGTTCCAGGACAGCCAGAGATACACAGAGAAACCCTGTCTTGAAAAACAACAAACAAAATAAATAAAATAAAATTTAATTACCGAGACAGGTCTCAACTGGCCTATCAACTTTTTCTGCCCTGAATTAGGCTCCGCTCTTAAAGCGTCAACTGGCCTCTTCCTCTGCTTGGTCCTCTGAGCTCCCAGCCTGCTTTGAGCTGGCG
>JAQHUG010000144.1:2805998-2818469 GCA_028555095.1 Dicrostonyx torquatus
TGTTCTTTTTTAAAACTAGTTAGTATCTTAGGGACTCAGTAGTTATGAGTGCTGGCTAGATTCAATTGCCCAGCCAAAGTGGCATCTCACAACTGTCTGTAATTCCAGTCTCAGGGAATTGAATATCTTCTTCTGACCTCTACAGTGGTACACAGACATTACACGCAGATTAAAACCCACACACATAAAGCTTTTTAAATTTTTAAAAATTAGAAAAGAGAACCTAGTATCTTAGTATTTAAAACAAGGTATAACACAGTGAGCATTAAGATGTTTCTTGAACTGATTAATGAAAATATTAGCATTTGCTTTAAGTTTGAGAATTTGAAAGTTCAGAATGTTATTTGTTATTTATTTGATGTTTTTCTTTCTGCAAACGTTGTTAGATGTTTTTACTGAAGACCTGGTCTTGGCATACATTTTAGTATAAATACAAAAAGTGGTGTTTCATCATAAAACTTTGTTAAGAATTTTCATCAAGCAATACATCTTAGTGTCAATATTTTATTTATAGCTATGTTAACATGCTCTCCTGGCGCCAGACATGAACATGGTGCATATACATACATGTAGGAAAAACACTCAAATACTTTAAAAAGAAAGACAGACAGAGCAGGACCAATTGTGAGCCTGTAGTGTACATCAGTAGAAGATAAACTTTCCAGATGGTACCAGTTTATGTTGTTTTACAGTTTGTATATTTATCCTGTAACCAGTTATTTGAATAAAGAAATAAATGTTGCATTTACATCTTTAGTTGTGTAGAAACTCAAAGTTTGAGGTATTTATTTTTAAGAATTTAATGGTTTGGTTAAGTGTTTTTTCAATTGTGTTATGTAATTCTTAAAATGTTAAATATTCCATTTGCTAATTGATTATGTGACTTTTTATAAAGGAAAGAATAATTAGTCATTGTGGCTCTGAAATTACCACTGTTTTCTGAAGCTGTGCTGAGTTAGATAAAATGTGGTACTGTGGATACAGATTGAGTTACAGTGCTTGGTCAGTGCTCTTGTAATATGGCCTTAGGAGTTTGCTTTTCTTACATGGTCTTACATACTCGTAGGTGTGGAACTCTGTTGGGATTATTCGTTGCTATAACGATGATCAGGACAGTGCCATAGATGTGGAATTCCACGACACCTCCATCCATCATGCAACACACCTATCGAATGCTTTCAACTACACCATGGGAACTCTTTCCCATGAAGCTGTTTTGTTGGCTTGTGAAAGCACTGATGAATTAGCAAGGTACGGAGGGGGATCTGGCATTGTTGTGTCTGTTGTACTACGGAATACCAGAAACTGGGATTGGGTGTAAGCACCAGAATATGTTTTGTTCTTAGTTGTCTCCTCGTTGCATATGTAAATGATAGGATGTAACTTCTAATACAAGAGAGATGAGGTTATGTTGTTACTGCTATTACTATTAATAATGTAACATTCGTAGACCGTTCAGAAAATGAGAGTTCCCTTCATTCCTCTGAATTCCCTTTAGAATTCTCCTAGAATTCATAATATGGTATGTGTCTTTGACCTCTTTTTGTATGAACTCTCCTTTTCAATAATTTATATGCAAGAAAATGTAACCATATTTCAGGTTGATGAGTTGACAGATTGGTATATACTTGTAACTACTACTTCAGAGTATAGGTTACTTTTTATTATCTGAAAAAATTTTTATATTTCTTACAATTAATTCAGTCCTAGTCTTGGATTATTGCTGGCCTCAGTATTTTTGTTTGTTTTGTAATAGATTAGATTTGAAATCTTTCTTTGAAAAATTATTTTTTTAAAAGGAAAATGACATCAAAATGTAGTATTTAGCAAGTTTTTCTTTTTGCTTAGTGGATTGTTAACTAGTTTATGTGATTTGATAGGTAGATAGATATCACAGCTCTGTATATTTCCTTTTTATTTTAAAATTAGTATTCAGAAAATCAGTATTTCTTCTGATACCAAATTTGGGTGCCACCTGCATTCCAAATGCAGGGTGAGAAGAGACTGGAAGTACTCAGCTTTTAGCAGTGTTAGTAGTTTACTGATGATATCTGATTACTTTTCTCTTTCTCTCTTTGGTCGTACATGTTAATTCTTTTTTTTTCTTTTTTTAATGAGAACTGTTGCTTAAAAAGTTTTGATACTTTCTTACTTGTTTAAAGTCTTGGTTGTTGTTCTGTGGGCACCTTATGGAATAGAAACACTTTATGGCCCTTACCTAATATTTAATATCTTGTAAATATGTTCTTCTGTCTTTAAATGTCCTTAAAAATATGAGTCAACAGATTTAATGTAAATTATTTTAAATTTATCTCACAGGTTTGGGATGTAACACAGTCATAGAGTGTTTATCACCTTCAAGGCTGTGGTTGTATCCCTGGCACCAGACACGCACATGTGCACACACACCCCAAATGAATTTCATGATTATTTTCTTTAAAATCAATTGTAGTAATAAAATAGAAAAATAAGCTTTGGCATCATGGTTAGTTATATATAAAAATAGCATATAGCTGCAGCGAATCTCTTTGAGTTCAAGGCCAGCCTGGTCTACAGAGCTAGTTCTAGAATAGCCAGAGCTACATAGACAAATCCTGTTTTGGGAAGTAAAAGAATATAAAATTGTTTCTGGCTTTTTTTTTTTTTTTTTTTTAAAGCAAGCTTCATTGCCTGCACTTCAGTTCTTGGGATTCAAGCAAGGAGTGGATAGTAGATATGCCTCAGAGTGAAGATATTGAAGCCATATGTCTTGGTCAAGGGTGGGCTGCTGCTGCTACTACTGCCTTGCTCCTTCGATTGTTTACTATTGGAGGTGTTCAGAAAGAAATCTTCTGCCTTCCTGGACCCGTGGTGTCCATGGCAGGACACGGAGAACAGCTTTGCATTGTTTACCACAGAGGTAGGTTTTCCCTTGTCTTATGTGATAATATAACTTGAGTAAAGTGGAAGCTACTTGAGCTGCTTTTGTTGTTATTGATCTCCTTTTGTTTCATTCCTCAAATAAGTATCTTTGGTTAGACTGTGTCAGGATGCTTGATTGTACAGCCTGCCATTTTAGTCTCGTACAAAACAGTGAATGAAGCCGGGCAGNACTTGACTGTGATGGTGCTTGCATCTTCACTTGTAGGTGGCCCCCAAAGATTATCACCTTGTATTCTTCTTATCAGGTATCATTCCAACAGAAAAGACGTGAGGAGAATAAAATATTAACTCTAGGAACAAGTTGTACACGAAAGGAAAAGCGATGCAATAAGCTTGTTAAATACAGATAGAAATGGTGCCCATGACTTAAGGTTGTCATAAGCACTATGTGAATTATATGTTGTTAAGAGTGGGTAGCACAGCTGGGCAGTGGTGGCGCACGCCTTTAATCCCAGAACTCTGGAGGCAGAGGCAGGCGGATCTCTGTGAGTTTGAGGCCAGCCTGGTCTACAAGAGCTAGTTCTGGGACAGGCTCCAAAGCTACAGAGAAATTCTGTCTTGGGGGAAAAAGAGTGCGTAGCACAGTAGTTTGTATTGTAGAGTGTAGAGTGTAGCACAGTGTTGGCTATCACAACTTTTATTCAGCCATAAATAGCTTACATGATGTTAGTAGCCTAAGTACTGTGCATTGATAACATCGAAGTGAGGATTTCTAGTGAGAGGTGGGGTTGGTGAACAGTGTAAATATGTGCACGGAGTAGTGGTGGTTGTGAATAGTCACCATCGTTCATAGAAGGACGTTAATAGGGTATGCCAAACACATTCAGAAAAGTGGAAAACATTGAATAATAGCACTTGAATATCGCTTACAAGCATGGATGAAAATACTCAAGAGAAAAACCAAAGGCCCAGAGTGATGGCACAAATCTTTTAATCCCAGTGCTTGGAAAGCAGAGGTAAACAGAATTGGAGGCCAGCCTAGGATACACAGTGGGACACTGTCTCAACAGAAACAGCTAGAATAGGGAGAGATGTACTCTGCAGAGAAGGGAGTTGATGTCTGTGCAGAAGGTTGTTTTCAGGTTTATGTGTCGTGTAAGACTATTTGACTAATTCATGCCAACACACATACGCAACCTTGATTACAAACAAAAGGTAGGGCTTGTGAGATGGCTATTGGGCGAAGGCATGCAAGCCTGGTGATCTGAATTTGATCCCAGGAACCCATGTGGTGAAAGGGCAGAACCAACTCCTATAAATTTTCCTCCGACTTCCACAAGCCCATCTTGCCCAGCACACATACAAAATAAATGTATAAATGTTTGGTTATTTATTTATTTTTTAAAGATTTGTTATGCTTACAACATTCTGCCAGTGTGTATGCCTGCACTCCAGTAGAGGGCACCAGATCTCACTGTAGATGGTTGGGAGCTACCATGTAGTTGTTGGGACTTGAACTCGGGACCTCTGGAAGAGCGGCCAGTGCTCTTAACCACTGAGCTATCACTCCAGCCTTGTTGTTGTTATTTTTAAGTAAACTAAAATAATTTTAGCTAGGTATGGTGGAATGGGGATGCAAGGCTGTAAGCCAAACTCTTCAGAATGCTGGTGCAGAAGTATCACAGTCTTAGAGGGCTGCCTAGGGCACAGCAAATTCAGCCTGGGCAACTCAGTGAATCCTTGTCTCGAGACAATAAGGAAGAAGTTTTGGTCCAAAGTACTTTTATGACTCTTCAATTCTATTCACAATGGAATGCTCTTTCCAGTTTGGTTTATGAGGCATAGTACTTATTTCCTCCTTAATATTAGTTAATGTTTTATCTATTTTACCATAAATACAAGGCAAAAATTAATATTTTCCCAATAAGAAAATCCCAAGATGTTCTTGGCTAACTTCTTTTTATAATACTTAAGGCTGTCACTGGAATAGTTAAAATAATACCATATAGCATCTAGTTATCAATTTAATTACTCATTAAATCATATACTTAAATATATGAGTTTGATACCTTATTCTCTTTTTGTTAAACAGTAGTTTTCAAAACATAATTACATTTACTTCCATCTAAAATATTTGAGATATATTGGTTTTTAATCCCTTAACAGTGTTTTGGTTAGAATCTGCTGGTACAAAAGCATCGATGTGCGTTATGGGTCACTGGTCTAGGAATAACTTGTGACTCTGCAGTGCATCTGCTCCCTGTTTCACCTGTAGTGATCTGAAAGCTTGTTAGTAATGATGCCTAACACCTGAAGAGTGTCCACATGCCTAGCAAATACTGGTTAAATCTGTTTTCTTTACCCCTTGTGTTTCTCTTGGTTCCATTATGTTATTTCTATAAGCACAAAAAAAAACCCAATAAGCTTTTAGAGAGTTGGTTTAAATTAATGTGTTTTGCCTAAGTAATATCTTGTTTAAAAAACGATGAAGTAAATGAGAAGTCAGGCAGAGTTCTGGCATCCCTGTAACCCCAGAACTTGGGAGGCTGAGGCAGGAGAATCAGGAGCTGCAGGCCCGCATGGGTGTCAGCCCCCACCCAACAAGAGTATGTTTTACAGTGCGGTCAGGAGACTCTGCAGAGCTGTCATGGCAGTCATGGTGACTTCTCTTCTGGAGAGTGGCTGTTGAGTGAGCTCTTGCTTGTATTTTGGCACATTTTTTTTGTTCTGTTTCCTTCTTTGAAGATGAATATTAAATTTTTGATAGGGCTCAGCAGAGTATCCCACTGTATCTGGGGTCTCCTAGGGGGCTTTTCTCCTCTGGCCCCAGGATTTGCTTTCAGGCACTTTGATAGATGTTGGAGTGGCCAGAATCACATTGGGATTCTAACCCTAACCCCAAGGCACCTGCTCTGTTCTCAGAAGGAGCTTCTTTTTGGTTGTTCCTAAATTTTATTTATGAATTAATACAAATTGATATTCTAGGTCAATGCATTCTAGTCCTCCTCTCCTTCATCCTAGTTAATTGAGGAGAGTGATTCATGAGTCTTTACTGTTTAGTGTAACCAGTCACAGAATTTTTTTTNCTGTCTTGAAAACCAGTAATAATAATGGTAATGATGATAATGGTATAGAGCACGTGATATAAACAACTTGAGGGAGAAAGGATTTACTCCGGCACAGTCTGTCATGGTGGGCTGTAAAGGCAACCAGGTTTATTAAATTACCTGGTTACATTGTATCCATAGTCAGGAAGCAGAAAGTGATGGACACATGTTGCTCAGTTCCCTTTCTACATTACATAGCCCAAGATCGTGACAAGGGATGGTACCGATTATGTTCTCCACAGATGTTCTTAAGTGAACAAATACCACTTTATACACAGTGTAGTTATTAATCTGTTTCTAATGTGTCAGAATGATTCCTCATGTGGGTTGACTATAAAGATAGTGCTGTTTTAAGAATGTGTTGTAAAATTAATTCCAGAACATAATTTAGACTTGACTATGGCTGAATAACCTCTGGTGCCTGATATATACGTGCATTTCTCTAGGTACAGGGTTTGATGGAGATCAGTGCCTTGGAGTTCAGCTGCTAGAGTTGGGGCAAAAGAAAGAACAGGTTCTGCATGGCGACCCTCTTCCTCTTACAAGGAAGTCCTACCTTGCGTGGCTGGGGTTTTCTGCTGAAGGCAAGAGCATTTCCTTTCTTTATAATAAAGACATATTTGAAAAAGAAAATAATTTTATTATTTTAGTGTTTATTTAAAAATACTGTTTCTATTAAAATTTAATTATGTGTATGTATGTAGTTATGTGTATCGAATCTAGAGGAGGACATCGTATTCCCTGGAGCTATAGTTGGAGGTGGTTGTGCACCACCTCTGTGTACCCTGAGAACCAAACTGTAGTCCTCTGTAAGAACGACTAGTGCTTGCACCCAGTCAGCCATTTCTCTGACTCTGGAAAACTATGTTTCCTAGTATTTATTTGTTATATAGCAAATAGAAGATATAAGTCATTAATAAAATTACGTCTTTTTCAGTAAATTTTATATATAAGTTAGAAAGTTTCTAAAATTGTGTTTAATCTATGTGTGGCTCTTGAACACTTGAAATGTGGCCAGTCTGAATTAAGAGATATAGAATACTGAATTTTAAAGACTAGTATTAAAAAAGGAATATCAAAAAACTCTCAGTATTTTATTTACATTGACTACATACATGTTAAGTCATAATCTTTTGGCCATATAGGATTAAATGCTAAAATTTTTTGTTTAAAAGTGCTACATAAAGCTGGGCGGTGGTGGCGCACGCCTTTAATCCCAGCACTTGGGAGGCAGAGGCAGGCGGATCTCTGAGTTCAATGCTAGCCTGATTTACAAGAGCTAGTTCTAGGACAGCTAGGGCTGTTACACAGAGAAACCCTCTCTCAAAAAACAAAAACAAACAAAAGTACTATATAAGATTAAAAGTTACATTAGTGGATCACATGATATTTTTCTTAGAGTTCTATTATTGATCTGTTACAGTGGTTTATGACAAGTGCCTTATTTAAGCATCTGCTAACTCTCTCAAGGATTTAAACATAGCTTACTAGGGATGTATTCCTTCATTGGCCATTTGGTTTACTTGGAAACCTTGGTTCATCTTTCACTTATCAACCGTTTCTGTTAGAATGCCATTGGTTATTTATGCCGGAATAATACTGCCCTGAGTAGCCTCCATTTCTTTAGCTTTTCCTTTCCCCAAGTGCCAACCAGGTCTAGCACCTATGGGAAATGGTTGAAGATAACAAAAGGGGTAATTCGTACCTTCTGAGGAGCAGTGAGTGGGCAACAGTGATGTTCTCTCTTTTCCTAAGCATCGTGTGCCTGGGAGCTTACAGAACTCTAATTACAGAACGTTAGAGAAAAGAGGCATAAACACAGTACCAAAGCATCACCTTAGAGCAAGTGCATCATCTTCCAGGAGACGTCAGGTGTATGTTTGAACTTTTTAAAAGTTGAATTGTCTTCGAAATAATTACTTTTATATTCCAGCAGGGGGCATAGTTTTCACTGAAACTGTTTTGTTGTTTCTTGTTTTTGTTTTTTAAAATAAATTTTAGAGTCAGGGTTTTTTTTTCAGTTGGGTCTGTGTGGTAATGAAAATCTTGCAGAAAGCAACCCTGAATTATCTCCTCCACCTTTTGCTTTTGAAATGAAAGTTGAATCCTTGGTGTGTATTTTTGAAGGTTTATTTAACAGTACATAGCTGTGTTTTCAAGTGATTTCTTTGTTGGTTATTTAGGTACCCCCTGTTACGTGGATTCCGAAGGCTGTGTTCGAATGCTTAACAGAGGGCTTGGGAACACGTGGACTCCTGTCTGTAACATACGAGAGCACTGCAAAGGGAAATCTGATCACTACTGGGTGGTTGGGATCCATGAGAATCCCCAGCAGCTGAGGTGGGCTATCACAGAGTGTGGAGAGTAACTTCAGAGCAGGGCTGAGAAAAGATCGCTGTAGGACTGAGTCTGGTCTCTAATTCAGGCAGTCTTCCCACCTCTGTCTCCACACTGCTGTGCCTGGCTTCAGCTTCCTCTTTGTTGTTGTTGTTGTTTTAAAGATTTATTTATTTATTTATTGTGTATACAGTGTTCTGTCTACATGTATGCCACCAGACCAGAAGAGGGCACCAGACCTCATTATAGATGGTTGTGAGCCACCATGTGGTTGCTGGGAATTGAACTCAGGACCTCTGAAAGAACAGGCAGTGCTCCTAACCTCTGAGCCATCTGTCCAGCCCCAGCTTCCTCTTTGTATGAGGCTCTATAAATGCATTTTTAGTATATGTGCTGCCGAAGTGAGCACATCTATAAGTGTATTTATTTGCTTTTCATTTGCTAACTGATGAAGGGAAAGTTAAAATGTGGTCTATCTGTATTATTGGGCTGTAGAAAGTTATAAATTACTGATACATACTTATAATGTAAATAAACCTGGAAAACATTATGCTAAGTAAAAGAAATCAGGTCTTAAAGGACTATATATTGTTTGATTCCACTTGTAAATATCCAGAATAAGGTATCTCTAGGGACAAGAATTCCTATATTCTAGTCTTGGCATGTCTAGGCAGACTATGAGACAAGAGTAGGAGTGTTTGGGGTGGGGCGTAGTCCACATTATGGGGATTTGAGAAGATAAAATACAGTCTTTTCAGACAATGCAAAATTGAATTTAATAGAAAACCATAAAGGTTTCAATGCTTATTTCCATGTTTGCCTAGAATCTACAGAATTCCATTGTTGACATATTTAGTATTATAAGCTATATTAGTTGGCTGGGGATGTTATTTCGTAGTAATACTTGCTTAACATATAGGAGACACCCCGAATGTCATCTTCAGTACAGGGAAAAATGCTATTTTTATTTTTTAAAGAAAAATCTGGGAGTGGTGGCACAACACTCAGAAGGCAGAGGCTGCTGGATCCCTCTGAGTTTGAGGTCAATCTGGTCTTCGAAGCAAGGTGCATGTCTGCCAGGGTCACATAATGAGACTCTGTGTTTTGTTGTGTTTTTGAGACTGTATTAGTTAACTTTTTAATCGGTGTTAGGATGTATGGTTGTCCTTGGAAATTTCTTGTGTTTCCAGTTCTAGACATAAAGCTATTAATAGGAGCTTATGGTTTGAACCCATGAGGGATTTTGCTAGCCTCTCTAGTTACTAAGGTTAAGATGACTCATTTTGTTATTGAATGTTTCATCTTATTATTTGAGGCAGTGTAGACCAGGCTGGCCCAGAACTCAGAGAGCACCTGTTTTGCCTCTGACGCTAAGATTGAAGATGTGCTGTTGACAGCTGCAGCTGCAGCTCCAGGGATCCAGTGCAGGCTTCTAGCCTCCTTGGCACCTTACATATTTGCACGTATCCACACTCAGCCATACTCATAATTTAGAATAAAAATTTTGAATTTAGAAATGATTGTAGTTTTCTTGAAATTGAATCTCACGTAGCCCAGACTGAGTTTAGCTCGCCACATAATGATGGATAGCCTTGAACGCCTGATTTCCACTGCGCCAGTGCTAGAATTGCAGATCTGCTACCTCATTTAGGATAGTTGTACACACTTGAAACACTGAGGTGCTAAGAAGTCTGCCTTTGGGGGCTGGAGAAGAGTTCTCTTGCAGGGAACCTGGGCTACTGGATTTCCAGTGCTCACTCATATGGTGGCTCACAACCATCCATACTCCAGTTCTGAACTCTATGGGCATGAATGTGGTATACATAATACCCATACACACAAAATAAATGCATCTTAAAAAAACAAACAAGCCAGGTGGTGGCAGTGCACACCTTTAATCCCAGCAATAAAAAGTTTATGAAAAATGTATTTCTACAAGCATGGTGGAGTTGAAGAATTGGGACTTCAGGGTTAGCCTGGGCTATGTATTTGTGACTGTGGCTCAAAAACAGAAAGGAAAGAAGAAAATGAAATTATATTTAGTTTTGTGCATTGAGACAGGCTATTTTCAGACTTTCCTTGGTTTTTTTTCTGAATAAACAGATTTTTCAGAGGTTGGATACTGCTCCTCAATCATTGCTGCTGTTGCTTCCTCTCCCCTCTTTTTTTGAGAGCGTCTTAAGAATTTGAGACTGGCTGGCTTCAAACTCATGGTCTTTATGCATCAGGCTCCCAAGTGCTGAGAGGCTGTGTACCACCGTCCCGTCTGTTCATTTACACTCATGTAGAGGTGATTGTTTTCCTCTGTGTGGCTGGAGATAGCTACAGACTGGAGAAGAAATTCTACAGCTTTTCTTCTGCGGTAGTCTACTGCTGTGTTTAAGGGAACTTATCTGTCCTGTACCAGAAAGATTCATTAAAACTTCTCAAGGCTTTGGTTTGCTCTTGGTGTTTGTGGTAAAGATGGTGTGGGTTGTTACTCTGGAAGGGCAGTGTGATGTCAAGGTCCATGGCTCAGTCTCTGCTCTTGGTGTTTGTGGTAAAGATGGTGTGGGTTGTTACTCTGGAAGGGCAGTGTGGTGTCAAGGTCCATGGCTCAGTCTCTGAGTCATGAGGTCCTGCCTGCCGTATAGCTAGGTCATAATGTCAGACTTAGGGATTTTCCCTCAGCTCTGACCGAAAGTGCCCATCCCAGAATTGCTGGGAAGATGAGATGGTTTTGCTAAGTAGGCTGTACATAGAACAGTCCATGTCACCAAGTGAGTAGTGTCCATTGACTGTTAGCTGATAAAAATTAGTTTGTTTGTGTTTTTTATTTTTTGTTTTGAGATAATGTAGACAACGTAGCTCTTGCTGTCCTGGAACTCAGTCTGTAGACCAGATTGGCCTTGAACAGAGATCCTCTGCCTCTGCCTTCCTGCTGGGATTAAAGGTGTGCGCCACCACCGCCCGGCTCAAATTTGTGTTTCTATTGTACTGTCACACATCTTGTGTGATAGTTGGGCATATGTCATGTAAATGAACACATTTGTGAGTGTGGCTGCTTCTTAATTTCTCTGGTGGACTTAGTAATACTAGGATTGTTTATGAGACATTTGAAGTCTCCAAGGCCTATTAGAATAGTATTACTGCTCATAGTTCCTAATTCCTGAAAGGTTTTTAGTTTAGCGGATTTTGTGATACTGTAGAGCGTCTTTAAGGTGGAACTTTTTTCACTGACAGGTGCATCCCTTGTAAAGGTTCTCGGTTCCCTCCCACCCTTCCACGTCCCGCCGTGGCCATACTATCCTTTAAACTTCCTTATTGTCAGACTGCCACAGAGAAAGGCCAAATGGAGGTATGTGGATGTCTTAATACTCTAAATTTGATAGTAAGTACCTTTGACAGAGAAGATTTAAGTCATCACGGTGGCCAGTGTTGAGTATTACTACACTATGATTAAATAAATAATGCAGTAGGACACTGCTTGTGATCCCACGGCCACCTGAGGTTGCTGCCACAGCTTCCAGGGCTCCCTGCTAAGGACTTGGTTATGACTGGCAGGGCCTTACCAGAGCTAGACCTTCCCTGCTGCACTCTGACCGGAAACTCATCAGAGGACTCTAGACCTAGCCCAGTGTCGTAAAAGGCATTTGAAACCTTGCAATTAGTCATTTGAGTTAGAAAGCAAGTCGTCTAGGAAACTAGTTTTCCAAGTTCTCTGAGTACCAATATAGAAAATCATGATCTTATACACATACACACATAGACACCTTTTTTAAAAATGAAAACTAGACCATAAAGCTAAGCTATACTGTACATTGAAATTAGAGTTGTAAAATAAGCTTATATAGAAAGGAGTTTTTAGAAAATACTTTAAAGCCGGTATCCTAAGATGGACCTGATCTTTGAGGGGTGGGTGTTAAGGGAATGTTAATTTGATGCGCTTTGATCCATTTTGCAGGAACAGTTTTGGCATTCAGTCCTGTTTCACAATTACCTTGATTACTTGGCTAAAAATGGTTATGATTATGAAGAGAGCACTAAAAATCAGGCGGTAAAAGAGCAGCAAGAACTTCTGATGAAAATGCTTGCGGTGAGTAAAATATGCTGAAACAATTAAAGTTTAATTATTTTCTTAGCTTGAGATCCTTTTTTACTTTAAGACAGGGTTTCTCTGTGTAGC
>JAQHUG010000144.1:2822699-2839283 GCA_028555095.1 Dicrostonyx torquatus
GTGCTCCAGCAGGTGCTGTGCTCCAGCAGGTGCTCCCCAAGACTCGCAGTCAGCCATTATGACTTGTCTGTACCACAACACAACTTTAGGTGTGGTCTGTTCTAGATCTCCAGGGTTGGACAGCTTTAAGAATGTCCTTAGGCATTTGAGTTTCCCAGCCTGTTGTCCTCACCACTGGCCAGGTTTGGTGTGCCCTGGGTTCTTCACTGCGTGTATTTTTGGAGCAGGGTCTCTTAAGGTTTGTTGCCACTGTTTCAGGTTTGTTTGTTGGAATTCATGTAATACCTTGTATTTCCACTGGATGTCCATGTATGTAATCCCATGTCTTTCCACTGGATGTCCATGTATGTAATCCCATTTCTTTCCATTGGATGTCCATGTATGTTTTCCCATGTCTTTCCCACTGGATATTCATGTATGTAATCCCATGTCTTTCCCACTGGATGTCCATGTATGTAATCCCATGTCTTTCCACTGGATGTTCATGTATGGAATCCCATTTCTTTCCACTGGATGTCCATGTATGTAATCCCATGTCTTTCCACTGGATGTCCATGTATGTAATCCCATGTCTTTCCCACTGGATGTGCACTGCTGACCTTTGAGGGAGAACTGCACTGCCCTCTGAGTCGGAGTTCCGCCTTGACTAGAAGTACTCCTCTGGACTTACATACCAGCACTCTTGGGGGAGGCTTAGGTGAATATGTAGAGCTTCATGCTCATAGGTCAGGTGTGTAAATCACAAAATGCTCCTGCACCGTGAGTTCCAAGACCTCTAGTGCCCTTCAGAGTGTCAGGAGCTCATTTTGAGCTTGGGTTGTCATGTGCTGAAGTTTCAGAATTCAAACCAAAAAGAAGAACTAGTATTTTCTAAGATGTATTACATGGATGTTGTTGTTCTTCCTCCTGTCTTCCTTTTTAATATTTACTTTTATATTATGCAAATGGGTACTTGTGTGCATGTGTGTATGTGTACTGCTGTGTGAGTGCCTGGTGGTCATAAAGGCCAGGAGAGGAGGAGGAACATTCATTTAAGAGCAGCAAGTGTTCTTTGAAAGAACTGAAATTGACACAGGACACCCCAAGACCAAGTTCTCATCACCTAGGAGATTTATTTGCCCCAGAGGGTCAAAGGGCAAGGAATAAGAGACAAAGACAGGAGACACAGGATGAGTGAGAAGGAGAAGGTATATTTGTCCTGGTGGGACAAAGGACTGCCTCTGGATGGAAGGAGCCAGTCGTGGCTCATAGTCAAATGTAATTTATCAATGGAAAAGGGGAAGCCCTGTGTTAGGGTGAGTTGGTTTATTTTAATTGAGAATGTTAATTAGGGAACTTCAATACATCGATAGCTAGCTGTACCTTGGTAGTTAGGCTGAGGAAGAGGAAGTGGCGAAATAAGGGGAGAGATCTTAGTGACTAGCTTTAGAAATAAAATCTGTGGTTTAGCGAGGAGGAGAAAAGGGTAAGGCCTGACAGCTGTGTTTGCCATGCGCAGGCCTACTGAAGCCCTTTATTTGTAACAACTGAGCCATCCCCCTTGTTTGTATTACAGACATCAAAATTGCAAATGTTAATTTAGAGGTTGTATGGCTGTTTCTGGTAACTGAAGATCATAGTCATACATGAAATCTTAAGGATGCCTACTTCTCCCATCCAAATTCACGTGGAAGCATCTGTTTGCCAGTTCTGAGCAAAGTAATAACCGGTCTTTGTTTTAATTTGCTCTTTAAAATTTCTTTGCCCTATTGGGATTGATGGTGCTGGAAAAAACTTAGGAGAACTACATTTGAATTTTGAACGACAGCTGCCATCCAAAGTAGCTAACCCCTGAGATGTGTCCTGTCTTGCTGGGTCTAAGCTGCTGTGGTAAGTGCACTGCTATTTTATTCATTTACGCCACTAAGAGATGCTGCCAGGCGTCAAGCCAACCCACCATGAAAATAAGGCATTTTTCAGTTTTGTGGATGAGAAGCAGTGGGGCAGTGCACCCAGAAGACTCTGTCTGCCAGTCCTGTCAGTTTTTTGTTTTCCTAAGTTTGACTTAACCATGATTTGATTGTGATTCTCCCCATTAGCTTTCTTGTAAACTGGAACGAGAATTTCGCTGTGTGGAACTGGCCAGTCTAATGACTCAGAATGCCGTGAACTTAGCCATTAAGTATGCTTCTCGCTCTCGGAAACTAATATTGGCTCAAAAACTTAGTGAGCTCGCTGCAGAGAAGGCAGCTGAGTTGGCAGAAACCCAAACAGAAGAAGAGAAAGAAGAGGATTTCAGAAAGAAACTGAATGCTGGGTAAAAGAGCAACAACTATTGGATTTTTCCCTTACTTTCCTGGATGTGAAATTGGTCTTGTGTTTGTCCCTTATGGAATCATACTATTATCCTTCAGTTACAGTCATACCGCCACAGAATGGAGTCAGCCACGGGCCAGAAATCAAGTTGAAGAAGACACTGAGGACAGAGAAGAGACTGTTCCAGAAGAAAGGCCAGAGCCACACAACCACGGTGAGACACGTTTTCAAGTAATGAAAGCTAAGAGGGCGCTGGGCAGTGATGGCCACCCGAATACCACCTCCAGCGCACACCTAAGGGCAGATAGAACTGCCTGTAGAAAGTTGCCCTCTGGGGGCTGGAGAGATGGCTCAGAGGTTAAGAGCATTGCCTGCTCTTCCAAAGGTCCTGAGTTCAATTCCCAGCAACCACATGGTGGCTCACAACCATCTGTAATGAGGTCTGGTGCCCTCTTCTGGCCTGCTGGCATACACACAGAATATTGTATACATAATAAATAAATAAATATTTTTTTTTTAAAAAAAGAAAGTTGTCCTCTGACCTCTGTGCGGAGTGCCATCCAACAACAGCAATAAATTAAATAAATAAAAGATGAAAGGCATCGTGAACATTGGTTTTTCCATGGTTGACTGAGGGAAATTGAATGTCCATGTTTTTTCAAGGTATCTCTGCTGTCTAGGTGTTGAATATCAAGGATGACTTCATTTTCCTCACTGAAATTGTATTGTTTATTTTAATTATAGGACAGAACTTATTCCAAAGTGCAAATTCACCTGATATACCAGCTCTTAAATCAGGTGAGAAATCTATGTAAACTTGGAGCATATAACAATGGTTGTAATCCAGTCAGAAGAGGATGGGTACCAGAGAACGTTCTCATGGAATGCTGACAGCAGACACTAAGGACTTTTGTGGGTGGCAGCAGGGGCAGAGGAAACAGTACTTCTGAAGACTGCAGAAAAAGGGTATAACAGTGTGGTGGGGCCTTGGAGGGATAAGTAGCAGGCAGATGTTAAAGATTTTCTAGACGGCGTTAAGAATCTCAGTCTTCATTGTACGGTACCTGGGAGACTGTAGCTCTAAGCAGAACATAACCATCACAGACGATACTGAGGTGGGACAGACAGAAGACTGCTAGAGCAACCGAGTGAGACTGAATAGTTTGGCTTGAGTCAGAGCGGTGATGGTATCAAGAAAAGGTCGCATAGCATCAGAAACACTGGAGAAAAGCAAACAGGTTTATAGGGGAAGCTGATGTGTTAACATTAGCTAAGTAGGTCACAGAGTTAGGCGTTTGCTTCAAAAACTCTTGGAATTAATCTGAAACCATTGGCAAAAGTAGAGCAGTTTATACCTTGGACATAGGTGAGCACACATTAGGGTTTTGTAAAGCAAGAAGAAACAGGAGCCTCAGTCGAAGGACTTTTCAGCATTTAAGTATCAAGTACAGGAGAGGAGAGGAAGCACTGAGAGAGACCACTGGTCCAGAGAGAAAGGGCCAGGTCTGGAATGGAGTGTCTAAAAAGTCGATGGGAGGGAATACTGAAGGGAGAACCCAGTATATAGAAAACATTGAGAGGTCAAATAAAGGCAGGCAGTAGCCACCACATTTGGTCTCATAGAAATGGGTGGAGGCTTTAGCTGTCGTGCAGGAGGGCTGGACCTTACACCGTTGTGTGGAGGATGTATGGGCAAGGAGGCGATGTTAGTGATGTCAGTGGGGTTGTAAGAGAAGATGGTAGTTGGAAGTGTAAAGAGTTTGTTTTATTGTTGAGAGAGGCAGATGAAGGGGTAAATGTTAGAAGATGGGGAAAGAGGCATCAGTAGGTTGTCTTTGGTAGGTGGACGTGGGTGTCCACATTCAAGGGATTACTAACCTAAGCACCATGTTGCATAGTTACAGTGTGTCTCAGCAGCAAATTGGGATAGTTCCCATCTAATGTTATTTTGTCTTGGAAGAAGGAAAGAGGTCTGTATTTGTTAGTTAAAGTTACATGGGGACCAGGTGTGGCAGGCAGCACACACCTTCAATACTAGCACTAGAGAGACAGAGACGGGAGATTTCTGTAAGTTTGAGGCCAGTCTGATTTATATAATAGTTCTAGACCAGTCACTCAAACTTTAGAGAGACTAAAAAAGAAAGAAAAGAAAAAGAGTACACAGTACCTTTGTTTTCATATAATACAGATTAAAATATTCTATTTAGTATTGTGAACGTCAGAAGTTATCTTTAAAAAAAAAACCCAAAACTATTGAGAGTTTTCTTCTTGTAATAGGTGCAGTTTTCTCTAGCAGCCAAGGACGGGTAAACCCCTTCAAGGTAACCAATGATGTTTTCTGTTTGAATAATATCATTAAAAGGTATTTCCAAATGACCTCCTTAGGCTCTGGGGGATCAAAGGCATATCACTGCAGCCGCTCGCTCGCTTCTACGTTTCATCCTCTGTGCTGAGTGCTCAAGATTTTGACAGCTGCTCCCTGTTTGCCTTTAGAGTGTGGTATTTGAGACAATATGCTTCAGTCTCAGTTTGGGTTTACTCCATAAATTCATTTCCAAAAATCATACTACAATGGGTTTTTTTTTTCCAAATACATTATGCTCTTTTCTCTTCAGGTGCTAGTCAATTCCAAAGAACCAGCTGTATCAATGAATTCAACACGTACAACTAATATTTTAGACAATATGAACAAATCATCCAGGAAGCCCATCCCTCTCAATCGAGCAGCAAATAATGAAAAATCTCCGGTTATAAAGCCTCTTGTGCCCAAGCCGAAGTCTAAGCAGGTACTGCTTTGGTGGCCTTGTGCACTCTGGGGTAGAGGCTTATCACTGTGTGACTAGGGAATGTGTTCCGTCCTGGGTTAGCCCCACAATCCTCCTCTTAAGTGTTGGTATGTGTGTCCCTAGACTCACAACATCTTTTGTTTCGTAGGCATCCGCAGCATCCTATTTTCAGAAAAGAGCTTCACAGGGCGATAAGACTGAGGAAGTAAAAGAAAATCCTAAAAATTCATCATCTGAAACTCCAGCTGTGTGCCCTCAAAACTCTGAAAACCAAAGGTCAGTATACAGAGAAGTGTGAAGATGCCGGGTCCCAGCCGGGTGTCGTGGCACATCCCTTTAATCCTAGCACTTGGGAGGCAGGGGCAAGCAGACATCTATGAGTTCAAGGCCAGTCAGGTCTACAAAGCAAGTTCTAGGACAGCCAGATCTACTTTGTTTCAACATTAATTAATTAAAAATTTTAGTTGTAAGTCTCTTTGTCATTCAGGCTAATTATTTAGGATCTGTTTAGCTTCAGCATAGTGAGAAACAGTGTAGCTAACAGATGGACTAAACGTGGGGATTCTGATATTCAGGCTCGGGCCTTACTCTTATTATGTGATCTCGCTGAGCCTCAGTAGCCTGGTTTATCAGTTGAGATACTAAGTATTCTGAATCATAGGGTTTTGCTCTAAAGTAATACACACAAAGCATTTAGGATGTATGACAGCAAGTGCTCAGAAACTTAACTATTTCCATTAAACCTTCTGGTGACCTAAACAGTTTAAGTATATAAAAGGTGAAATAGAATTCAGTTAAATTTACAAGTGTGCTTTGTCAGTGTTTTCCCTAAGGATGGTGCAGGAAGAACCCGGGTCAGCGGAGAGCGGGGTGTGGAGATGGGAAGGGCTGAGAAGTCAGCAGGGTTTCAGGTAGCTGCTTTGCTGAATGGCAAACCTATGAATGACAGCTGGAGGAATTCTTAGGCCAGGCGGGCTCAGAAAACTCAGAGAGGTTGGAAACCTTGAACCAGTGAACATACAAGAACTGAAAATGCAGAGTTTGTGTTTCTGCACTGAGAGATGATTGATCATGCAAAGGCTTCTCCAGCTAGTTATCCTGTAGTGCCTAGGCTGTTGGAAGTAATATGGATATTATTGACTAGTATAGTTGTGTCTCCCTTACTTTATATGAGTCTTGAGCAGCTGATGGTTAGTTACTAATTACAAAGATCATGTAACACTTTAAATAGTATATTTCCTATAATTTTTTTTCATGTAATTATTACTTTAGGCCAAAGACTGGGTTCCAGATGTGGCTGGAAGAAAACAGAAGTCATATTTTGTGTGACAATCCTGACTTTTCAGAGGAAGCGGACATAATAAAAGAGGGAATGATTCGATTTAGAGTATTGTCCGCTGAAGAGAGGAAGGTAAGTTCCCAGGTTTCAAAGGTTCTAATGAAAATGCCTTTTTAGTTGGGAAATTGAATATATCAAAAAAAAAAGTCTTGGTGAAGAAGAAATTAGATGTGAATGGATTTTGACAAATAGACTTGTTACTGAGTGCCCATGAATAATTTTAGAAGTTACCTGTGTGATTGTGTGTCCTTAGGTAGGGACCTACTCCCAAAAAGATGCTTTAGTTACGAACTGAAGGTTCCAGGGCAGTCAGGGCTACAGAGCAGCCCTGTCACAAAATGAACTTAATTTAAACTTTAAACTACTACTTTTAAGTCCATTAAAGTAGAAAACCTGTAATGCTATCTGCTTACATGAGACTACTTTCTTTTGTTGGAAAATCTTGGTGCTTTGGTCTAGCTTTCCCACAGAGATCAGTCTGGAATGTGGCTGGTGTGCCAATTAAACCTCAGACTTTACTTCCTTGGAGAGGCAGTGTGCAGTGCAGGCACCCCCGGTGTAGACACTGGCTACTGAGTGGGTTTGTGAGCGATGGGTATTGCATGGTCCAGATGCTAGAAAACCGCGCTTCTAGCTGCATTTAGAACCTTCTTAGCATTGCTGTTTTCCTGTACAAATTGACATGAATGAATTTATCATAAAAGAGGAAGAGACTTGACAAAATTTGTGATTGTGTATTTGTTGTTTTCTAATTTGGGTAGTTTTGTATTTCTGTGTGTAGAATGTAGGGCTTTGTGAATGTTAGGTAAGCTCTTGTCCATGGAACTATATTTTCATCCCATGATTGTGGCTTTGGGCATTATTTGGTTTTGTGACAGGGCTGCTCTGTAGCCCTGACTGCCCTGGAACTCACTGTATAGGTAAGACCAGCCTCACGTTCTGGGCAGTCCTTCTGCCTCTGTTGCCCCCATCCCCCATGCACTGAGATTACATTGTTGAACCTAGTTGCTGATAGCATTTTGTTTTAGTTTTTTTTTTTAAAAAAGTACATGCACCGGGCGGTGGTGGCGCACGCCTTTAATCCCAGCACTTGGGAGGCAGAGGCAGGTGGATCTTTGTGAGTTCAAGGCCAGCCTGGTCTACAAGAGCTAGTTCCAGGACAGGCTCCAAAGCTGCAGAGAAACCCTGTCTCGAAAAACCAAAAACCAAAACCAAAAAAAAAAAAAAAAAAACCCAAAAAAAGTACATGCATGTGTATTTGCCTACATGTATGTGTATATATTACATATTTATATATGTATAACATATATGTGTGATTGTGTGTGTATGTATGTATGTATGTATATATATATATATATGTATGTTTGTCCTTAGTGTCCAAGGAAAATACATTTCTTTGGTCCCCAACCCCCAAGTATATATGGTTGTTGTTTGTTGAACCAGTATCTAATTAATTTTCCTAGACTCCCTTGAATTCCTGACAGTCCTGTCTCAGCAGCCTCCCAAGTGTCCAGAATTACAAGTGTCTAGTACCACACCTGTGTGGACATTACCTCAGTGAGTTGTGATTTGGACCCTGATGATTAGATAGGCTGAGCCTTTTTGTGTATCTGTTGGCCATTTGTATCTTGAGAATATTTGCTTAGAATCTATTGTGTATTTTTAACCTGACTGTTTGGAGTTTTGCTATTGAGTTTTAAAAATTGCTTAAATATTATGGATACACAACCTTTGTTCAGATGGTTAGTTTGCAAATGTCTTCTCCCACAGAATAAGAAATTTAAATCTGTCAACAATTAGAATCTTTAATGATAAACTTAAAAATTCGGTGCTAATTACTGTTCTGTATACAAGAACATTACTCGTGAAAGTAAATAGACCATTTTCATTCTATTTTTTCCTTCGTGCATAAAATTCTCTTCACCCAAATGTTTTACAAAGGCATGGACCAACAAGGCCAAGGGAGAGCTTGCCAGTGATGAAGCTGAAGCGAAGAAGCGAAAACGTGAGATCTGCGAGGCAGAAAACCAGGAGGAAGCAGCCAAGGAGAATCTGGATCTGTCTAAAAAGCAAAAAGCGTTAGATCTTTCTACCAACCAGAAACTGTCAGCTTTTGCATTCAAGCAGGAATAAGGAAGGGAAGAGTCAGGAAATACTCAAACTTGGCTCTGGCTTTTGGTGGATCCTGGACTTGTTTTAGTCTTTAGGGAACGTGTTATGACCTATGTGTTTAGAGACAGTGGAGTGGGCGAGGGTTCAGCTCGGCGGTGCAGTGCTTGCCTAGCAGGCACAAGGCCCTGGGTTCCATCCTTATTGCCGCAAAAACCAAACGGTAAAGCGCAGTTTGCTGCATCAGAAACACAGCGTAAGAGCTGTCTGTGTAGATTACTTGCCTTCCCCAGACAGAAATGTCATGATTGCAGTTACTACCGGGGATGCCATCATGTCCCCAGGGAAGCCATTCTTACTGTTTCTTTAAAAATCATTAAAAGAAGACCTCTGCACATTACAGTACCTTCTAGGGTTTCCTTCCTCCATTTTGTTTTGTAGTAGACGTGCCATAGTCATCGGCTTCCCAAGTGTGTTATTATGGATTACTTTCTTGTCAGCCTTACCTCGGGACTGTGGCTTTAATATGGGCCCCAAAAGTGTAAATAATTTGTAAATGAGGTGTTATTTTGTGTGCCTGGGAACTTTTTTAATGTATGACTTTCTGTTGTTTGTACAGCCTGGGTCTTTTAAATAAATAAAATTTTCTCATTTGCACAGTGGTGTTAACATTGTCTTTCCGTGTCCCACCTTCTGCCACATCATTTGCTCGGTAGGGAAAGGCTGAAGGCCTTACTCAGAGATTGTGGCTGTGTAAGCATCCGTGCTGCTGGGTGATGCCTTCTTATCAGCAGCAGCAGGGTTCTGCTGAGTCTTTGGAAGCTCGATAAGGTGGTAGAGAAAAGAGAAGTGTCTAACTGCTCTTTTAAACAGCCAGTTTAATCTGTATATTTGGGGTGGTGCGTGCGTGAGCTTGATGTGCGAGTGCGGGTTAAGTGTCGTACCTTAGGTATCAGTCCGAGCCTCTGCTTTGCGTGAAGTGGGGTCTCTCTGAATTCTGCAGTGGTGCCTGAGCTTCTGGGGATTCTCCTATCTCTAGCTCTCATCTCACTGTAGGAGTCCTGGGACTGCAGATGTGTGCTGTGTGCTCAGCTGCATGTGGGTTCCGAGGACTGTGTAGTGGGTGCTGTACTCGGCCGTCTCCTCAGCCCCTCAGCAGAGATTAGCATGAAGCAGAACACGCAGCTAAAGTGTAAGTGCAGATCATAAGGTGAGGAGACTCACAATCAGGGTAGTTTGTAGGTGGAAAAGATCAAATAAATTGAAAGTTCAGATGTACAGAAGCCAAAGGATAGTTCTTATCCCACTGCGGCTCAAGGACGTGATACAGATCATGACCAAAAGCAGCTTGGGGCAGAAGGGTTTATTTGGTTTTTAACCTTATAACAGACCATGAAGGGAAGATGGTGAAGAAACTCAAGGCAGGAACCTAGAGGCAAGAACTGAAAGAGACTGTAAAACTTAACTGCTTACCCGCCATGACTTGTTCAGCGTGCTTTCTTATGACACCCAGGACTCTCTGCCCACAGTGGCTTGGTCCCGCTCACACCAGTCGTTTAGAAAATACTGCACGGACTTGCTTACAGACCAATTTGAAAGACACCTTTCCAATTGAGATTCCTTTTTACAGGTGATCTAACTTGTGTCAAGTTGACAAGAAACTACCGAGGACACATACCCTGGGTAGAGGCACTCCCATGCTGAGCCGTGAGACCTACTCCGCTTTCATGAGGGAATATCAGAGGCCCAGGCTTGTGAGGGTTTTATGCAGGTAACTGTACCTGCTGTAATGGTAAGACAGTAAAAACCAGCCAGGTCACACCCGGAGGACCGGAGCCTCATTGAGAGAACAACAGTTTACATGGCTTCATGGAGTAAGTACAGTGAATGCTGAGCTGTATGGCCAAGCATGGTGTGCATGCCTTTAATCTCAGCACTATTTTATTTTGGTGTGTGGTTTGCCTGCAGGTGTGGATCCCTGGAGCTGGAGTTACAGACAGCTGTGAGCTGCCATGTGGGTGCTGGGAATTGAACCCTGGTCCTCTGGAATAGCAGTAGTGCTGTATTGCTCTTAACCACTGAGCCATCTCTCCAGCTCCAGGGAGATTTATTCTTTGATATACGATCCTGTAGTAAGAAACTAACTGGCCTCACAGTGTTTAGTGTAAATTCATGTTCCATATAGGAAATGACAAAAACAAGTAGCCATTCTGAAACAACACAAGCCTAAAGTTCAAAGTGTGTCATTGCCACAAAAGACAGGTGTGGCTGATCTAATTTTTCCTTAATCTATGATGATATTCTACAGAGAGAGAACATAGACAGAAAGTAGACAACAGTATAAAACAGCCAGCAAAACCAATACTTTAGAGAAATCCCTGGTGAAAATGACAAAAAATAGAAAAGGAGAAATACAAATAAACAATCTGAATGAAAAAGGAAATTATTAGCTACAAACGGTGCAGATATGGGACTGGTGATGCTCAATTTACGTGTCAACTTGGCAAGGCTACAAGTGGTATTCAAACACCAATCTTTTGTTCATGGGACACGTTTAAAGTCAATAAAAGACTATATAAGGGAGAATGTTCTAGAAAATGGGAGGGGCTGGTTGGATCACCAAGGAAGAGGAATTATACCTGGACATCATCTCATGCCCACTATCTCGAGCCTGCTGTACTGGAAGAGCTGCCCTGTGGACTCAGGGTTTCAGACCTGGGCTCCAGCCCCTGTGCATAGAACCAGTTCTTCCTTACAGCAGATTCATTCCCATCTCTATCTTATACTGAAAGATGTACCATTACAACCTTTCAGTGTCTGAAAGGTCATATCAGAGCTAGGGCTTTTTTGTTTGTTAAACAAGCTTTCTGAGGGGAGAGGCAGGGAGGGGAGCAGAGAAAAATGTAGAGCTCAATTGATATCAACAATAAAAAAAATTTAAAAAAATACTTTAATGGATTTAAATCTGTTATCTGCCATATATTGAAAGTGGTTGAAAAGCAGACTCTTTTTACAGTAGTTGAGAGAACTTTCTTCCCAATTAGAAAATGACAGCTGGGCGGTGTTGGCCTTTAATTCCAGCAAAGGCAGGTGCATCTGTGAGTTTGAGATCAGCCTGGTCTACAGAGCTAATTTCACGATAGGGCTGTTACACAGAGAAACCCGCTTTGGAAAAAATAAAGAAAATGACCAAAGGATATGTGCCTTGTACTGGGTTCAATCCCCAACTCCACATAAAACCAGGTGTGGTACACACCTGTAATCCCAGCCCTTTCGAGGTAGAAACAGATCAAAAACAAGCAAACAAACAGAACGATACAGAACCCTACTAAAGTGAGCTTGCTGTGTAACTTAGCATCTTCTGAATTTATCCCAGGAAACTAGTTTTAATTTATAAATTCTAATAGTCCGAAACCTGTAACCTACTCATACTTTTTGACACAACTAGTCATCTGAGTGAAGGTATCTCAGTTGTGGATTGCCTACCCCATGTTGGCCTGTGGGCATGTTGGTAGAGCATCTAAACTACTTATTGATGTAGTAGGGCCCAGCTCACTGTCTACAGTGCCATCTCAAGGCAGGTGGGTCTTGGCTCTCATCTTAGTTGCTTTTCTGTTACTGTAACGAGACACTGACCAAAGCAACTTCATAGAGGAAACAGTTTATGGGGGCTAACAGTTTTCAGAGGGCTAGAGTCTTTGACTGCCATGCCAGGGAGCATGGCGGCAGGCAGGCAGGCAGGCATGGCGTTAGGGCAGAGGTTGAGAGCACACACCTTAATCCGTAAACAGTGCAGAGAGCTGAGAGTCTTTTGAAAGTTCAAAGCCCAGTCCCAGTGTCACACCTCCTCCAACAAAGCCAGACCGCCTAATCCTTCCAAAACAGTTCCACCAACTGGAGACCAAGTATTCAAACATGAGCCATTCTCACTCAAACCACAGCTATGTAAGAAAGTAGCTGAGCAAACCAGAGAAGGAAACCAGTAAGTATTTTTTCTCCATGGTTTTCTGCTTCAGTTCCTGCCTCCAGGTTTGTCCCTTGATGGTAGACAGTAACTTGTAAGCCACTCAGAGCCTTTCCTCCACCAAGCTGCTTTTAGCCAGTGTTTGATCATAGCAGCGGAAAGCAAACTTGGGCACTATGCAAACATCCCTCAGTGGGGACTGTTTAAACAAATGATGGTATTTACATGCAGTAGGATACTGCGCAACTAACTACAACAAGCTCTGTACTATCAATACCTTGGACTAACTACAAGAATATTATACTGTGTGACAATCCCAGTCTCAAAGCATATATGCAATATAACAATCCAAAATAACCCAGGGTTCTTATAGAGATGGCTTAGTAGTCAAAAACATTTAATGCTCTTTCAGAGGTCCTGAGTTCAGTTCCCAGGATTCATGAAGGGTGGCTCACAACTGCCTGTACTGCCTGTAACTCCCCATACCGTCTTCTGGATTCTGTGGTTACCTGTACATGTGTGTCTTATGTTTGCATGGACAACACACAAATAAAAACAACACGGGCACAAAGACAGATTACTTAATGGTTAAAGAGTGAGGATGAGAAGAAAGATGGGGTGAAGGAGCAATAAGAGGGACCCTGTGATGACATTGGATTAGTTTCTACTGAGTAGCGTTGACCAAAATAACCAAAGCCACTTAGAGATTTATTTTGCTCATGGTTTCAAAGGGCTCAATTCAAACTTTCTTTGCCCCATGTGGGGGCAGAATATCAGTCATGACAAACAGATGCACAGCAGAGAGGATTGTAGGATTAGCTACGACCCTAAAGTCAAGTTTCTAGTGGCCCTTGTCTTCCACCAGGCCTCACCTCCTAAAAATCCATTACAAAATAGGGGCTGGAGAGATGGCTCAGCAGTTTAGAGCGCTTGTTGCAGACGACCCTAGTTGGGTTTCCTGCACCCATATGATGGCTTACAACCATCTGTAATTTCAGTTCCAAAGGATGGGATACCTCTTCTTACCTCTGGGGACATGAGCACACATATGATGTGTGTACATACATGCAGGCAAAACATTCATACCTGTAAATCTAAAACACTTTGAAAATCACAGAATAGTACCCCCAGCTGGGGGGCCCCATTTTCTAACCCCACTGAAACCATAGCAGTAATAGAGTGGGTTATTGATTAGGAGGGTGACTTCAAGAGGCTGCACATGTAGAACTGCATACAGACACACCCCGCACAGACACATAGGAGTCTGCACTGGTGAAATGGGGGTTTGATGGTTTGTAGCAGTTACCTTTTTGGTTTTGATACTGTGCTATAGCTGTTGAAGATTAATGCCGAGGAAGCCTGGTAGGGAGAGACTAGCTGGGGATGTCTTACATCCAGTGATAAGAAGCCCTAACGTGGCACTTTTAGCCTAGAGAAGGAAAGTTAGCTTCTTTTTTTGTTTATTTTTTCTGGCTTTTTTTTTTTTTTTTTTTTTTTTTTTTTGGTTTTTCGAGACAGGGTTTCTCTGTAGCTTTGGAACCTGTCCTGGAACTAGCTCTTGTAGACCAGGCTGGTCTCGAACTCACAGAGATCTGTCTGTCTCTGCCTCCTGAGTGCTGGGGTTAAAGGCATCAATACCATCGCCTGACTGAAAGTTAGATTCTTTTAACAAAAGTTATGCCTTTAATCCCAGCACTTGAGAGACAGAGGCCAGTGAATCTCTGAATTTGAAGTCAGCCTGGTCTGCAAAGCAGATTCCAGAACAGCCAGTGCTGTTACAAAGGGAAACCCTGTCTCAACCAGCCAACAAACCAACCAAACAAACAAACAAAAACATTTTAAATTTAATTTTAATTTTTTAGATTTATTTTATATGCATGAGTGTTTTGCCTGTTTGTATTATGCGTGCACCACTTACATGGTTGCTGTCAGAAGAGGGCTTTGGAATGGCTGTGAACCACGATGTAGGTGCTGGGAATTAAACCCAGGTTCTCTATGAGAGCAACAAGTGCTCTTAACTGCTGAGCCATCTCTCCAGCCCTACATTTATTCACTCACTCACTCATTCATTCTCATGTTTGTGTGTGTGCATTTGTGTGTGTGTTTATATGTGACGTGGAACGTGTTTAGAAAAGACACAACTTTTAGGTTCTCTCCTTACCACCATATGGATTCCTTCCAGGGATCAAACTCAGGCCATTGAGCTTGGCAGCAAGCACCTTTATCCCCTGAACCATTTTGCCAACTTAAAGAGAAGTGATTCTGATTTCACTTCCTTCACTGATTTTTTTTTTTAATCCCAGAATACAGCAGTCATCTGAGTGAAAGAGTGGAGACACTGGCAGCAGTCTGAGGATGAGGATGGGCAAATTTGCTAAGAGCTCAAAGCCTGAGTGTCCAGGCCTCTTACAGCACCATGTCCAGGGTACATGGTTCAGGCATTGACACTCGGCACTGGAGAGCATGCCCCAGCCTCCCACAAATGGAATCAGATCTCTCCAGCAGAGAGGCAGGTTTCCTGGGATTCTTGTGTGCATCTAGCTATGAGAACCACTGATTTAAGCCGATTTTAATGAGTATCCAGTTTCTAGCAGGGAAAAAGATTACCTGGGATAGCATCTTACTGAAGACATTTATTTTAAGAGCGAGAGAACGTTGGACCCTTGAGCGTTGTAAGATCAAAACCAGCTCATTTTCCCATCGGCTTTGATTCAGCCACCTGTGGAACTTTCATAGTATTGACAGTAATTTCCAGAGTTCTTGGATGTCTGACTGGGACGAATATACAGCAAAGGTGCAACGCTGAAATTAGAACCAGCCAGAATAACGCAGAAACACAGTTTGGTCCTCTGCCTTGCTGAGCTTCTCATTTGTCTTGTGAGTGGCAGTGTCTCTGGCAGGATGTTGGCCCTCGGACTCAGAGGCAGCAGCATGTCTGTCCTTTCTAAATGCTGGGCAACCAACCAAACCACCAAGAGATGCCAGCATGAGGATCTGTTCCATTAGCTTCAGAAACATCTGTCATGGTTTTTCACATCTGCACTTAGAGGATCACTGCAAACAACAGAGAAACAAGCAGACTTGGCCAGGTGGTGCTGGCGCACGCCTTAAATCCCAGCACTCAGGAGGCAGAGGCAGGTGGTTCTCTGTGAGTTTGAGGCTACATAGAGAAACCCTGTCTCAAAAACCAACCAATCAAACAGCCAACCACCCAACCAACAACCATAAGAACTGTTTGTCATTCCACTGTTTCAGATTTGACTCTGAAAACAGACGAATCTCTCGCTGAGTTGCTGCCCAAGCACAACGTTTTCTTTGGCCCCTCTAGAGGCCCCATTAAGCAATTGGAAACAAGTAAAAATTTACAAGGAAACCTACATAATTAATAACGAAGTGTAAAAGCAGGGAGGAGTGGGAAGATGGCCTTGTCTAGAATTCAGTAAACTTAGGGAGACAAGCAAACAAACTAGAGCCAGTGAGCAAGGCCTCCTGAGGCTAACAGTCTGGATCATTGTGCCTGAGCCAGTCTAGGGTGGGGCAAGAGAGCCGCATTGCCAGCTCCTTGCAGGTGACACCGCCAGAATTGTCCTGGTCAGCAGGCTACAAGCAAGGTCTGCTTGTGGATCTTGAGAGGGACTAAAGGTAGAAAGGAGGGGCTAGGGTAGAGGGGATGGAGCCATGGAGATTCATAGCAGCTCTGATATGGGGTCTGAAAACCCGTTCTCCATACAAGCACACAGGACACAGAAGTGACAAAGTTGAAGCCAGTCTGCTTTGTAGAAATCAGGTTCAGAGTTATTTATTCTTAATTTTAAAAATATCTAAAATTTCTGCGAAGCACCCCGATTTTGTCTTATTTTTGGCAGCAGACGGAAGGCTTCTGTGTTAAAGACAAGCAGATTTTTCTAAGGAGAGCCAGAGTTGCACATTCTGACGCTCCTGGGTTTCTGTCTGTTCACAGCGTAGAGGAGGAGGGAGCAAGCTGACACATCTGCAGGTGCCAGTGCCAGATGCCCCGTTTGTGTTGAGGGTCTGAAGAACCACAAGGATTTGACCAACAGGCTTAGACTGGCTAGTTTTATGTCAATTTG
>JAQHUG010000144.1:2862933-2873152 GCA_028555095.1 Dicrostonyx torquatus
TGAACATCTGCCCTATTTACACGGTGCAAACTGTTGCACTTGCTGTCTATGGCAGCTCAGGCCGGACCCTTTGCTCGGCGTTATAAAATCCCAGGAGAAAGGCAGTGCATCAACATCACATTTGCTCATTCCCCTTAAGCAGGTATAATACTAATATTTATGGAAGCTTGCAAAGCGCCACTTGATGGAGGAGCCTGACTTGGTTTAAATCTGTGTTGCCGGGATACCGTGTCCCGAGGCAAATAAGCGCATTGATCTCCAGGATCTGGTGGCGCTAAGTGTACAGACAGGTGCAGCCACACAAACTGCGGTTAGCCTTTTGTTTATTTTTAAAGATCTTAGAGGAAAGGCTGTCTGCTGTCCTGTAATAAAGCTGATAGAAGCCACAGGGGAATGAGGAGAATAAGAGATGTGTCTTTGTCGCGGGCATCCTAACAGTTACTGCTCGGGCACATTTACCAGAGCCTTTTTAAGATGCTATTTCTTATTTTACAAGTCATTTTTCTTTTCTACCAGTGAGAATATCACAGCGCAGAGAAAGGAAACATTTCTCCAAGGCCACAGAGTGAGGAATCCCAGTCTGCAGGGCTTCAGTCTGAGCTCCTGACCTCAGCTTTGGGCTCTTTACCACCGTGGCCAAATGTTCATATTTTTGTAGGCAGAAGAGAAAAACAATTTTTTTTTTGTAGTGCTGAAGATTGAGCACAGTACTTCATCCCTGTCAAGCAGCTAAGCTATATCCTCAGCCAGAAGAAAATATTTTCAGATAAAATGAAGTATAAGAAAATTCTTTTTTGGGCAGAAAGATGTTGATCATGGCTTTGAATTCCAGTTTTTTCGGTGGGGGGGGGATCAGATGTATGTTTCTCAGGAAAAAATGTTTTCTGGAGTTATCTGATACATTTTATTGGAAATATTTGTGGTTCCATTAAGTTTCAAGTGTGTGGACGGCACACTTCAGTTACGTGCTCCTGACACACTGCAAAGGGAGGAAGTGTGGAGACCCCTAAGACAGAGCAGCCACGTGTCACTTGGTGGTTATGTGACCTTGAGGGATTCTCCCAGGCTGATTCAGCTTCATCTTTGTGCGAGGATTAGGACACCTAGATTGCAGGCGTGTCTGAGAGATTTCAGTTTCTACAATCTGGGGCTAAGATCCGCACTGTTTTTGAACTAAGTTTAGCCTGACTCCAATCCCTTACTTGTCAAATATTTGTGTGTGTGTGTGTGTGTGCGTGTGTGTATGTGTGTATGTGTGTGTGCGTGTGCGTGTGTGTATGTGTGTGTGTGTGTGTGTGCGCGTGTGTGTGTGTGTGTGTGTGTGTGTGTGTGTGTGTGGTACCAGAGTGGGGAGTTGGAGGCCTGCTTTGGGGTGGATGGAACACAGAACGGTCTTTGCTGTTCAGTCCCTCTGTTGGCCATAGAGATGCTCTTTGGCCAGGCCAGTCAGCTCTCGCAAGGCAAGCACTTCCCTATGCCCTCTGAACTTGAATTCTTACTCAGCCTTATAGACCAAGTGCTTCTGTGACCCATAGAGGCTCTTCCAGTCCAGGGCAGGTTTCCAAATGCATGGCAGGCCGGTTACTTGGCAACACACCATGGTTTCAGAGAGCGGGAGGAAATGAGAGGGAAGGGAGGAGGAAGGCAGAGTGTTTTAATGTTTTATTCTTTGACAATTTTATACATGGATATAATGAGTTTTCACCCCTATTACCCTCTCTTATCACCCTCCTCCTTCCTAGGAAGCCCCTACTATTTGATGCCCCCCCTTTCCTCACTGAGTTTAATTGTGATGAATTGGAACACTGACAATGTGTCAGTGGCTATGCCACTGAAGAAAGTGGCACACCTTCTCATGGCATCCTTCAGCTGCCCATGGTCTCCCATTGAGGGGTGGGGCGTCATACACCCTTCATCCACGAATGACGATTCAATGGTGGCGGAAAGTTTGGATAGATAACCACAGCTGCAGCGGTGTTGTGAAGAGAATGGCCCTGGCATTGTTTCACTCCTCCCGGCTCCTGACTACTGAATTCCTCCAGGCCCTCTTTCTTGATGTTCCCAGAGTCATGGAGGGTGATAGCAGCTGTCTTATAAAGGGCCAACCCTTCTCTTCACTGTTCTCTGCATTTCTACCATTGGGAGTCTACCATGGATCTTCCTCAGATATCATACCCTCCAAGCCTCACACCAAAGCCCCAGTTCTTACTGGGAGTTTTAAAAGTTAAACTTCATTCTTCTGGATTCTAAGTTTACACATCTTCATTTAAAAATATTTTAAATTATGTGTGTAAGTGTGTGTCTGTGTTTGGACACGCATATGTGAGTGCCAGAGGCATTGGGTCCCCTGGGGCTGAGGCAACAGACAATTTTGGGAGTTGGATTTGATCCTCTGTAAGATCAGTACTCACTCTTAACTGCTGACCTATCTCTCCAGCTCTGGGTTTTAGTTATTTCAATGTAATTAATACTGTGCATGTCATAAAAGCATAAAAACCGATTTTGACATTGTAGAAAAAGAAAGAGAAAGCAGGTTCATTATTTAGAAAAGTTAGAACAAAAAATGGGATTGCTTGTGTGCCTGTTGTTTTCATCTCTGTGACAAAACTCTGCCAAGCACCTTAGTGGGGAAGGGTTTCTCCTAGCTCAGAGTCTCCTGCCTCTGCCTCCCAACTGCTGAGATTAAAGGCATGCGCTATTACCTCCCAGCATGTGTGTGTGTGTGTGTGTGTGTGTGTATTTGTTTGTTTGGCTTTTTTTTTTCTTTTGAGACAGGGTTTCTCTGTAGCTTTGGAGCCTGTCTTGGAACTCTCTCTGTAGACCAGGTTAGCCTCTAACTCACAGCAATCCACCTCCTTCTGCTTTCCATGTGCTGGGAGTAAAGGCGTGCCCCACCACCGTCCAGCATAAATAAATATTTTTAAACCCACAGAGTCTTTATGGCATCCAATCAGTCAGCTTGTCAAACAGGGGCATTCCCCAAGAAGACCCCGCTGGTCCTGCACCATGGACATCCTGGGTGCAGGCTCAGCCCTTGTCCATCACAGCTACAGATTGTCAGATGGGAAGAAGGAAGCACCCAGATACCACACAGACCCTTGCAGGTACCCCTACTTGCAGCTTGTAGGAAGAGTAGACAGGAGGAGGGTCCAGGAGTGCACAGGACAAGGCCTTACCATTCAGCCTGGTTAGGCCTAGCACAGATTCCAGGCCTCAGAACAGCCAATGAATCAAGTGTGTGGCCCTGACCTCCCAGCTGGGCAGCACTTAGGGACACAGACAGTTGTACCAGTCCCTGAGGCTCACCTTCAGAGATCCAAGCACTGTTAGCAGGCATTCCTGCCACACCCAGCCCTCCAGGCACGTACCTTGTAAATTCTACAAGTCACAGGTTTGGCTCTTCACCGAAACACAGCTGGACAGAGACCACGTTGGTGGGCCACTAGCAGGACCAATCCTGACATCACAGAACTTAGGTCCACCATTTTTCCAGGATGACTTTGCAATAACAACAAATACATACTCTACCTGTGAAGGAGCAGAACAAACTCCATTTTGAGAAAGGACTCCATTTTAGACAGGACCTAAGTAGGGGGGTGAATGCAGTCCAGCAAAGTCATAAACTTTCCCAAGAAACTGTGCCAGCCCTGGTCAAAGTGACCCCTCCAGGATGTCCAAACAACATTTGTTTACATCTGTTTGCTTCAAATGTCCTTGTAGGTATCTGATTAAGCACTGTTTTGAAATTCTTCTATACCCCTATCAACAAATCAAAAAGTTGTATACTTTTACCCAATCCTGAAATGCCAAGGCTTGGGCCACCCTGCATCGTGGGTTTCCCCTTTAAAATCCCTGAAGTCTCAGGGCTGGTTTCCTCTACCTACTCTGTAGTGGGCTTGCTTGTGGGTCCCGTGACACGGGCATAACACCTGCAGTTGCATCTCCATAGGATCCCTGCACCCTCAGAGGCACTAGGGAGGTGGGGATGGGGTGGGCAAGCCTGGCTGGAGAAGCAGCACCTGTACGGAGTAGACGGCCGACCCTCTAATGGTTGCTGCATGCAATAGCTGCAGCAAGCCTGGCCGTCTCCTGTGCAGCTCAGTCAACACCTCAGTGGGTGTTTGAGATCCACGGCTGCAAGACACAAGGTTCGGGGTTGTCTCTTCCAAGGTTCCCAGCCAGAAATGACTACCATCTTAGAAGTCAGATACTTAAAAAAAAAAAAAAAAACTTAAAAAAAAAAAAGAAGTCAGATACTTTGCCTTTTTTATGTTTCTTTTTGAAAAATTGAATTAGATATTTGGGCAGTCCTGCACATTGTAGGAGCAAGATGACTCTAAACAAATACATATCACATTGGCATAAATTAGCATATTCCTTAGACTTAGGAAGACAACGTGTGCTGTGTAGTTAAAGCACACAACTCAAGCTATGTGTCAGGAGTTCCCTTTGTGGGTCAAACTTTTCCACAGATATTAAAGGACAGAACTTTAACTTAAAGTGTGAGAGCCAAAGTTACATTTTAAGTTTTAATGACTATGCCTGAGAGATCCATGGAACAGAAATGCCTCTGATCTGCAAGCCCAAGGACAGACAGTTCCTGAAATGCTGGAGACTATTGTTTATGGGAGGCAACAAGCCCATGTTTTCACTCCTCTAAATAAGTCTATGTGACCTTTCTGCACCGGATGTGCTTGATCACATGTGGGCGGGAGGTTCACAGGCAGGAAATATCTCAGGATGTATGTTTGTCTCTGATTGGACCTTATTGGGTTCTCCTTCTTAAGCTGCTGCAAACTATGACTTGGTCCCAATTCCCAGGAATCTGGATATGGACCTGACCAGAGCTCTTCCACTTGGCCAGTATTTAATTAAAGCTTCCTTCGAATTTGGCTTTAAGTGGGAGTCGCCTTATCTTTTGGTCTTATTCTCAATCGAGAAGAAACTTTGAGATTTTGAGGTAACATAGCAGAGAGGAAATGTTCATTTGAGTTAATATAGTATTCTTCTTAGAGGAGGGATATCTTTGGTAAGCAGAATATCACGTTGGGGTGAAAACTACATGATCATCAAGGCTGAGGCAGGCTGCAGCCCTGTGATATACTTTAAACTTATTAGACTTCTCTGCAGTCTGAATGGGTCCTTGATTTTACATAGAAACAAAAGGGTTACAAGCGTTAGCATAGGGTTGCATTTGTAGTGTGTCTCTACAATGGCAGTTGCTTCATGAGAGACAGGGTTAGGAAGAGAAACTGCTAACCTCTATGTGCAGTTGGGAGATAAATGAAGCTTTTACTTCTCTACTTACATTTCCTCTGTCCCTGTGAGATCTATCTCTACCGTGCGTTAGTAGATCTCTCTCAACATATTGGAGATAGCTGAAGGCTTTCCCACATTGTTCGCGTTTATAGGACTTCACTCTGGTGTGGGTTTTCACGTTTTTGAGGGAGACGACCATCTAAAGGCCTCCTCACAATTGTTACATTCATACTGTTCTTTCTGTCATCCTGATATCTACATGGCACACAGGGACAGACTGATGTGATGCTCTTCATATGTATGGAGGGATCAATGGCCAATTCTCTGCACACATGACAATCACAAGGTTTATTCCAGGGTGAAATTTCTGGTTTACAATGAAGTCAGTATGTTGTCCTTACCATCTGCATAATGAAGGTAAGGGCCTGAACACCACCGGCTCAGTAAATTCTTGTTTCTGAAGGAATGGGAATCCTCGAAGGAAGATGTCTAGGGCTGTTCTTGGGGATTGGGATCTCACTGTTTTTCTGCTCACTAATCCTGAATTTGGGCTTGTGGTCTCCTGAACATAGAAAGGCTAATATACTTCAGTCTAGCCTTTGTACTCCTGTGCAGAGAAAGACTGTGAGGCTGTAATTGAATTTATCAGCTCAGTATTGTCTCTCCTCTTTAAAGACCCAGAAATGCCATCTGGCAACAGTAATATCTTGTAGGATGAACTATGCACATGACTTCATAGCTTTGAGAAATTTGTAAGGTGTATGGTTTGTTGTTTATGGTGGTGTTTGTTTTCTCAGTCAAGGCCAGGAACATGACTTCTTGAAGCAAAATTGAAAATCTTTTAGTAAAAGAAAAGAATTAAAAATATTTGATTGGGCATCTAGCATTGACGTCCACAAAGCAGAGGCCCGTTGGTACACAGCATCATCTCACTCTTCAGCATCCCCAGTGGGCCGTCAGTGAGTGGGACATTAAGATGCTTTCCTGCAGCAGCTATTGGATTATCACAAGTTTATATGGCTCTTTCTTGCTTCTGCTGGTAATATAGACATTTTCAATTTGTTTAAGTTTCTTTCTCTGGTTATTCAACAAATTAGTAGGATTTAGAAAAAAAATGTATTAAAATTACTTCAGATCCGTCACTGTCATGCGCGATGCCAAAAAAGACTTACCAGGAGCAAACATTTGAACAGCTTTAAACAAGGCATCAGATAAACTACAATTATATTCAGGGAAGAACTGCTTGATGTGTGACATTAAAACCAGTTCCCCAGGCAACTGGGAGGAAGCTTCATTCAATAACAAGAGAGCTTCCAGGAATTGCTAAAATCCTGCAGCACCTTTTCTGTTTTTCATTGACAGTTAAATTACTACTTGAAAGCATTTGTTGACTAGAAAATAAATCTTCCATTCTTGGTAAACCAGAGATTCTCCACAAACAGCCACTGTCTGATTGACAGGTCAGGCAGAGGGTAGAAGAAAGACCCAGGTTAGGTGTGTGTGGCCTCACTATCAGTGGTTAGTTGGAGGCATCACTTTTTACATATAGATGTCTACCTCTGTCTTCATCACTGTATCCCAGGCGAGAGCCTGCCCACTGTCCTAATCAAACATAGGTTAGACAAGTTTTCATGTTCAACTGTTATATTGCACAATGCCTGGGAATATAGTATATGAACATTAGTAGTCGGTGTTATCCATGAAATGTATTTATACCTTCTGACATATAATTCCCTGTTTCTTTACAGGTATCTTACTAAGTGTATTAAAAACAAACAAAATCAAACAGATCCAAGTTCATCTCTCTGAAGTCCAAGGTGCTCTGAGACTTTTTGACACTGGCTTTTGATTTCACAGCTGTTCAGATGTCAGATTTTTACATAGGACTCAGAGAAACTCATGCAGATATTTCCAGCCCCCAGACCTCTGAAACATGAAACACCTCTGCCCTAATTATTGCAGATGAGAGATAGTTAATACGGTGGTTAATTTTATATCAACTTGACGCAAGCTAGGATCACGTGGGAAAAGGACCTCAACTGAGACAACGCTGCCCCAGGATTGTAGTCAAGTCGGCTAGACATCTTCTTGATTAATGATTGACGTGAGAGGGCCCAACCCACTGTGGGTGTTGCCAAACCTAGGTATGTGGTCTTGAGTAGCATAAGAAAGTAGGCTGAACAAACCCTGAGAAACAAGTCAATAAGCTTTTATAGTCTCTGCTTCAGTTCTGCCTTGAGTTCCTGTCCTGACTTCCTTCAGAGAGAGAGTATGATCTGAGAATTGCAAGATGAAATAAACCCTTTCTTCCCCAAGTTGCTTTTGATCATGGTGCTTTATCTCAGCAACAGAAACCTAAGACAGAAATTGGTACCAGGATCATGGGGTATTTCTGTGCCAGACCTGACCATCTTGTTTTGGGAAAGACTGTAGAAATTTTTAGAACTTTGGGCAGGAGAAAACTTTGAATATTTGTAGCAGGTTTTCTTAGGCCACCAACCAGCTCCCAAATCATGACTCGGAGACTTCTTATTAGTTATGAATGCTCAGCCTTATCTTATGCTTATGTTTTGCCTCCGGGCTTTTTATCTTTCTCTATATCTTACTTTCACTGCTTCTTGTATTGTGTCTGTCTGTCTGTCTGCTGCCTGGCTTCTGGACCTGGGCATGTTCCCTCTTTTTTTTCCCTTATTCTCTTCTCTTTCTTCTCCCTGAAGCTTAGATTTCTCTTCCTACTTATTCTCTCTGCCCACCAGTTCTGCTTATCCCTCTCCTGCCTAGCTATTGGCCATTCAGCTTTTCATTAGACCAATCAGGCAGGCAAGGCGACACAAATGCAGCACATCTTTCCATAGTTAAATTGATATACAGCACAGACAAACATAACACACCTGCATATCAGTAACAGCGGCAGTAGAAACAAGTGCAGTGCCCCTTCAGATAGTTAAGGCAGTATTCTGCAGCACAGACAAATGTAACACATCTTTGTCTAGTTAAATTAATATTCCACATGTTTCCACAACTGAATGAACCATTTTATGGTTCACTCTTGGAAGACAAGAGTGTCGAGAGAAATGTAGATGATAGAGGTCTGATTCGTAAAGTTTCAGAGGGCAACCTGTGATTTTTTTGTGTTAAGAATCTGTGGTTTAGGGGCTGGAGAGATGGCTCAGTGGTTAAGAGCATTGCTTGTTCTTCCAAAGGTTCTGAGTTCAATTCCCGGCAACCACATGGTGGCTCACAACCATCTGTAATGAGGTCTGGTACCCTCTTCTGGCCTGCAGACATACACACAGACAGAATATTGTATACATAATAAATAAATAAATATATAAAAAAAATCTGTGGTTTATCTGGATAGTGTTGGCGCACACCTTTAATCCCAGCACTCAGGAGCCAGAGGCAGGTGAATCTCTATGAGTTCGAGGCCAGTCTGGTCTACAGAACAAGTTCCAGGACAGCCAGGGTTACCCAGAGAAACCCTGTCTTGAAAAACAAACAAAACACAAGAAGAACCTGTGGTTTCTGGTCATCTGAAGACGAAGAATCAGCCGTGATTAACAAGAGACTAACCCCACTGAAGGGAAGCCTTTGCCTTGCTGAGACAGTCTGTGGGAGTTGGCCAGGGCTGAAGGATCAGCTCGATTCAGAAAAGGACAGCTTTGCTGAGGTGAAATTCCTGGGAAGTGTTTCCTCACGGTTAGCACACAAAAGCTGTAATCCAGAGGGGTCCATGGTTGTGTTTCCTGCTGGCAGCTGGACCTGGTAACGTGATACTATTTCCTAGATGGTACTGGTTTTGAAAGAGGCCAGGAGAGGCCGTTGGTGAAGGTGCAGCCTCAGGTGTAGAAGCCTTAGGAGAAAAAGGGTCTTGAAGTGAAGTTGAGACTTGGCACCATGCAGCAGGATCAGAGTCCCTGAAGAGAGGCAGAAAAAGGCCTTTCTTTGGTGAGGGTGAAACCTTGGTTGCAATGAAGACCCCAGCATTTTGGAGACTCCAATACCAGGGAATGACCACCAAGGACAGCAGCAGCTAAGCAGTAGAGCCAGTCTGAAACTATGAGTCAGGTTGTATAGGTTGTGGATGGCAGAACCAGAGAAGTTGCCCAGACCCTTTCGAGCTCATGGGATTGTGCCTGGTACCAGAAGCCAAGCACTGAAAGTTTAACGCTGTTGATGTTTTGAAATTTGGTTTTGTTTTGCTTTGATTGTGACTGTGCCCTGGGTTTTTCCCTCTTGGAGTAAGAAAGTATTTAGTATGTTTTTGACCTTATAGTGCCCACAGTTGAGAGAAAAGTTTGGCTGTGCTTCACATGACAATATTATCTCAGTATTAATTTGAGGTCTTGGGGATAAACAAGTTTATGATAAATGTTGTGTTTGTGTGTCAAGCTGACAAGGGGTCAGTTGTGTTGTTTAGTCTTATGTTAACTTGATACAAGCTGGAGTCATTTGGGAAGAGGGGCTCAACTGAGGAAAATACCTCCAAAAGATTCGCCTGTAGGCAAGTCTATTGGGCATTTTCTTGGTCAGTGATTCATGTGAGAGGGCCCAGGTCAGTGTGGGTGGTATCAGCCCTAAGCATGTGGTTCTGACTTGTATAAGAAAGTAGGTTGACTAAGCTATTAGGAGCAAGCCAGTAAGCATCATTCCTCCATGGTTTCTGCTTTCATTCTTGACCCCAGGTAGCTGTCTTGTGTTCCCGACCAACTTTACTCCAGGATGGAGTGTGACCTGAGAGCTTTAAGATATTGATCACCATGGCTGAAAGACACTTAAGGAAATGTTCAGCATTCTTAGTCATCAGATAAATGCAAATCAAAACAACTCTGAGATTCCATCTTACACTTGAAAGAATGGCCAAGATCAAAAACACTGATGACAACTTATGCTGGAGTTATGAACACTCCTGCATTGCTGGTGGGAATGCAAGCTGGTACAGCCCCTTTAGATGTCAGTG
>JAQHUG010000144.1:2874247-2890234 GCA_028555095.1 Dicrostonyx torquatus
ATTATCCAGGGCAGTCAAGGCAGGAATACGGAGGCAGGAACTGAAGCCGAGACCATGGACAGGAGCTGCTAATTGGCTTGTTCCTCATGACCTGTGGTGGAGAAGGGCTTTTAAGGAGGGGCAAGGAGACAAACTGAGAATTTTTGGGGGGTTAGAGGAGGTGAGCTCCTTGCTCTTCAGCCTCTATGGGGAGCAGAAGTCTACCTCAACCTTTGAATCTCCAGTTCTTTAGAGGGATAGAGATGTAGATATGTTCCTGTTGTAGCTTGAAAGAGTTGGTGCCTGAGGGAACAGAATTTTCTCAGGCTGCGGCTCTTGTGCCCTACCTGCTGCTGGCAGAGGCAGAGCCGCAGTTGCTGACTAGAATAGCTCTAGTTAAAAGGCAGCAACAAATAAACAACAGCGAGATGTTGATCCTGCTGTCTTGCTATTTTTCTGTCTCATGTCCATGTTTGGGTAATGACTTATAGACCCCTGATTTCTCTGAAGTTATTGAAAGTGACATTTTCACATTTTCCATCCCTACGTCCTGGTTCTGGTAGAGTTCAGAGCTTGAGCCTTCCTTCCACAAGGGCTTGAGAAGGTTAGGACAGAGTTTAGCTATGGTAGAGTCCAAACATAGCATCCGTGTTGCTGATCATCCTTCCGGGATGTCCAAGTGTTTGTACTGGAACAGGCAATGATTTAAAATTTGTCTGCTCTTCCCTTGTGAAGGGGTCTTAGTCTTCTGACGGTTCCTGACTCAGTATGGAGCCCGTGTGTCTTCTCCCCATTTACTCAGAGCTTTTATTTTCTCATATTCTCCCCCACAGTTGCTCCATTCTCCTTTGGAAGAGGACATGGCATCAGTTGAATCCTGCATATAATGACAAATTAGCATTATAGGACCCTGTTGACTCCACAGCCCTGCTTCTGGTATCAGGGTGGAATAAGGACGGCTTTCTCGTGTACACACTTTAGGATTTTACTGCTGTGAGAAAAGGCCATCATTAAAAGAAACTTTGGGAGGAAAGGATTTATTTCATTTGACAGTTTGTAGTCCATTATCCAGGGCAGTCAAGGCAGGAATACGGAGGCAGGAACTGAAGCCGAGACCATGGACAGGAGCTGCTAATTGGCTTGTTCCTCATGACCTGTTTAACCTGCTGTCTTCTAGAAGACCGGACCACCTGCTGGGGTGCCCCTGCCCACACAGGCCCTCCTCACACATCAGTTTTAATCATGAAAAGCACCACAGCCAATCTGATGGGGGCATTGTCCCACGTGAGCTTCCTCTTCCCCGATGACTCTAGTTTGGGTTAAACTGACATAAAACTAGCCAGCACAGGACCTTTCCAATGTGACCCGCAGTCCCCCCCCACAGCTTGACTTTCAAATGCAGAGCCTTCAGCAAGTTTACCTGAAGACATTTGCACGTTTCTAACCATCAATATCTAACGCCACTTCATCTGCTGCCCTTGGCAGCTGACTGTGTTGTCTCCCGAGTCTGGCCGCAATCAGTCTTTGACACCATGTCTCTCTCTTATCTACCTCCTTCTGCCCCATGCCCTAGAAATGATAGGAATAAAAAAAGTTCCTTGGCCTTTTGGAAGGAAGAAATTACTAGACTGGGTATAACCTGTTGCTGGGTCTCTTACTGGTCTAGAAATACTGTTGTCATTACAATTCCTATACATAAATGCTTACAGCTTGGTACTGAACTATCTTGTGCTAATGAAGTCTGTGGAACACTCCTTTCTCATTTAGTGTATGCCTCCATTTTCTCCCATTAGTACTTAAAACCAACCCTGTCAATGCTTTACATTTTGCTACTAAACTGTTACATAATATTGCTGATTTCAAAGCTTTCTTCGGTATTGTCTTTGGGCACTGGCAGAAAGGCACTGCTGTTACCAAATAGTGCTTTGCCTGCCTCATTGTATTTCATAGGATGCCTTGGTTGTAGAAGGAGAACTCTTGCAAGGTTAGCTGGCCCTGCTCAAACAGTAGTCAGTGGGTCAGCCTGTCTCCCAAGGTAGCCTGTCTCGATGGATCAGACAATACAAGGAGGGAGAAAAGCAGGCCTGGACGGAGCCCCAGCAGTTATATCCCAAACCTCCTAGAGAAACTCCAAGTCTCCCCCATCCCTTTCACAGACACCCCTTTCTTGTGGGAGAGTGTCTGTCCTTCACTGTTTGAAATAGAGTCAAGTCTGTTGAGTCTCTGGTCTCTTTTCTGCCTCTTGTCTCTTTAAGCTGCTTCAGAAACTTAACAGTATGCCAATCACTGAAATGACCGGTTTTGCAAGGGAGAGTTATACATGGGGTGCCAAATGTGAGGGGGTGGGAGCCTTAAGTCTCAAATCCACCTCCCTGAAGACTGGAGTGTCTATGAGACTGATTTGTAGGGAAAAGGTTATCAGGTAAGGAAGCCTGAATGATTGATGCTCTACATGCAGAATCAAACTGCATCGTTCTTCACAGGCTGCATCCTCAGAATAGTGGCCTTAGTGTGCTCCGAGGGCACACAGTTATGGCCTCCCGCTCCGAGGGCACACAGTTACGGCCTCCCGCTAGCTCCCGCTAGCCATTGGTGGGTGCGGTGTTGGTGAGTTTCGCCTAAAGTAAAAACTTCCTCTGAGTTTCTGAAAAATCAGCTGTGTGTTGATATTGCCAGCCACAAGTTTTATGAATCTCACTTTGCACTGCTCCGAGGAAAATACCTGAGAGAAGGTGGAAGGGGAAAGATTGATTTTGTTCATGTTTTTTGAGCAACAGTCTGTGAATGAAAGTTCCTGCAAAGAGCTGCCTCTTATGCTGAGCCTTTCACAAGGCTGACTCAGCAGAACTTCAAGACTGGGATGTCTGGGATGTTCCAAGTCCAGAGCCAAATTATCCCAGGGCATCTTTAACACTCTCAGCACATCTATTCCCTGCTCTGTGAGTGCCTTCACATCTTTATGACTATCGGGTACTGTGGTGGTTTGCAAGAAAATGGCTCCCAAAGGGAATGGCAAGGTTAGGAGCTGTGGCTTTGCTGGAGTAGGTGTGGCCTTGTTAGAAGAAGTGTGTCACTGTGGGGGTGGGCTTTGAGGTCTTCTATGCCCAAGCTACTCCCAGTGAGACAGACCACTTCCCGTTGTCTGCAAGTCAAGATGTAGGACTCACAGCTCCTTCTCCGGCACCACGTCTACCTGCGTGTTGCCATGTTTAGTTCCGGACTAAACCTCCGGAAATGTAAGCCATCCAGTTAAATGTTTTCATTTATAAAAGTTGCTGTGATCATGGCGTCTCTTCACAGCAATAGAAACCGTACCTATATAGGTACATCCTTTGGAAGGTTTCCGAACATCACTGGTTCCTCACCAACAGAAGGAAAAAGAATGCAGTCTGATGGTATTTGAGAGGTACAGGTAAGTTTCCCCACTTTAATAAAACCTGCCTATCCAGAACACCCATCAAAGCATTTTTAAAATGGGTTGATTTATGACCTTTGCTCGGTTTCTATAAAAACTTGATGATATTGCTACTTCACTAAAGCATATGTGGGGATTGTCTAAATCCGTCTTCCTAGGCCATGGCTAATGATCTCTTGTATTCCTTGGAGGCATGAGCAGTTTCTCTTGTCCATTACTGCTCCAAGCACTTGGGTCATCCAGGAGTGTGTGGCATGTGGCATTCTTCACTTTACGTCCGTCCGACAGGAAGTAGAGGAAGAGAAAGATGCAGAAGCTCCTGGGACAAGATACAGTGGACCAAAGACAATCCCAGTGATCTGCTTCCTCCAGCTAGGCCTCCTGCCCTAACACTCCCACTGTCCTGCTATACAGCGCCACCATCTGGGGACCCAGCACTCCGCACATGTCCGGTGGGGGTAGTTAACCTTCAATCCGTAGCAGAGGCGCCTTCCAGAGCGAGACTAGTGGCCCTGTAGGGCTCTCCTGGCCTCTGAAAGCGAGAGAAACCAGAAGTTTACTCAGGTCCCCCTGGCTTCCTGCCTTTATTTTACAGTATATAGCACAAATCTCAAGACTCTGTGCTGGGAATTAGTGACAAAAGTGTTGAACTTGATGGGCAGTGGTGGCACATGCCTTTAATCCCAGCACTCAGGAGGCAGAGGCAGGCAGGTCTTGTTGAGTTCGAGGCCAGCCAGGACTGTTACACAGAGAAACTCTGTCTTGGAAAAAAAAAGTTGATGATGCATCAAAAAAGAAATGTTAAGTCTTAGTATAAAACTTTCATTAGGAACTCTCTTTAAGGAATAAACTAATAGTTAATGTTTACAAATGTGATTTTTTTTTCTTTTAGGAAGGCACAAGATTACTGCCCCCAAACATTTTTTTTTTAAATTGAAAGCATTGAGCTGGGTGGTGGTGGCACAAGCCTTTAATCCCAGCACTCGGGAGGCAGAGGCAAGCAGATCTCTGTGAATTCGAGACCAGCCTGGTCTACAAGAGCTAGTTCCAGGACAGGCTCCAAAGCTACAGAGAAACCCTGTCTCAAAAAACCAAAAAAAAAAAAAAAAAAAGAAAGCATCTCTATTTATTTCCTCTACTTAAAAAGTATCTCCTCAGGGTTGAGGAGAAGCCTCAGTTCTTGGTAATGTTTGCTGTACAAGTGTGAGGACCTGAGTTCAGATCCCCAGTACTCATATAAAAGGTCAGGCGTGGCCGTGCATACCTGTAATCCCAGAGTAAAGAGAATGAAGACAGGGGTCTCTGGAATTGACTGGCCAGCGAGACTAGTCCAGTTGGTGAGTTCTAGGTTCACTGAGTTCCCAAAACACAGGATGAAGAAAAATAGAGGAAGCTTCCTGACGCTGATCTGCTCTCCATGAATGCATGCACTTGCTCACCTGAATGTGCAAACACACACACACACACACACACACACACATTTCCCATGTATCTTTGTTTTTACTTGTTAGACATGTGAGTTATTTTTTAAATGTGACCTCTAGCTATGCTTGTAACAGTTTGATGGTCATTTCTTGATTTATATTTGATATCTGATATATATGGGAATGTAATAATTGGCTTTTAAAAGTTTTGCTGACATGCATATTCCTTATATTTACACACACACACACACACACACACACACACACAGAGTTTTTGGCAGTGTTCAGGATGGAGCCTAGGCCCAAGCATGCTAGGCAAATGCTCTCCATTTCTTCTGTTTTGTTTATTTATTTAGACAGGGCATCATTTAGCCAAGGCTATTCTCAAAATCTCTGGGTAGCTGAAGATGATCTAGAACTCCTGATCCTACTGCCTCCACTTCCCCAGTGCCGGGACGATAGGCTTGGGCCAACATGTCTGATTTATGCAGCACTGGGGGGGGTGGAAACCTGAGCGTTTTTTGTGTCAGGTTTTTATGTGCCTCGTTTCCCCTGTTTTATTCTTAGGTCTGAGATTAAGGCATGTTCATGCTTCTTTCCTGTATGTTTATTTGGAATAGATACCTGATAAATATGAGTGACAAGCTACAGTAATAGACTTTATTAGCACAGGACAATTTCAGGGGCTTAGCTTCTGCTTGGTCCAGCCTTAGGCGTACTAATACCTGTTTATAAGTTGGAACATCATCATAAGCTACTCTTAAACAAATAAGATACCAATTTGATTGTCTGATAAAATTCACCTTTGGATTATGACATAATCACTCCACTGAGCAAAGCTATCTTATATTTTTTCCCCTCAGTCTCAAAGAAAACAATCAAATCAAAGCATATGTTACTGGTTAAGAGTCCAGTCGAGGGGCTGGAGCGATGGCTCAGCGGTTAAGAGCTCTGACTGCCCTTCCAGAGGACCAAGGTTCAATTCCCAGCACCCACATGGCAGCTCACAACTGTCTGTAACTCCAGTTCCAGATCTGACATCCTCACACCAATGCACATAAAATAAAAGTTAAATTTAAAAAGTCCAGAATAAATGGAAAGGAAGAAATTACAAAACAAAACAAAAAAAGAGTCCAGTCGAGCTGGGTGGTGGTGGCACATGATTTTAGTCCCAGTACTTGGGAGGCAGAGTCAGGCAGATTTCTGAGTTCAAGGTCAGCCTGGTCTATAGGGTGAGTTCCAGGACAGCCAGGGTTACACAGAGAAACCAGAAGAAGAAGTCCAGTTGATCAAAAACATTTCAGTCTGTACCAACATCTGGGGAATGGATCTTTGTACTTGAAATTTATCAGCCTCCTATTTCTCCACAAGACACAAATGTGTTGTCATCGAAAACACTCACTTTTTCACTTGCAAATCAATTTTTCCAGGGTCAAAGTTCTGGTCACCTCAAATGTTAGCCAGCAGGAGGCTTACCACAGGCAGGAAGCTAGTCAGTAGGAAAGCAAGCGAGGCAGCGGTAAACTCAGCTGATGACAAGAGGAACGGATTCTTGCTCTAAAGAGAAGCCTTAGGCTGGGCAGTGGTGGCGCACACCTTTAATCCCAGCCCTTGGGATGCAGAGGCAGGTGGATCTGAGTTCGAGGCCAGCCTGGTCTACAGAAACATCCTTGGGAAAGCTGTTAGGGAGACATTTTATGCAGGAGATGGGTGAATGCAGACTGGTGTCTTCTCATGTCTGGAGGTTTGTGGCCAAATGACTCACAAGTAAACTGATCCTAATTGCTGGTCGAAAGGTGGTTTTCAATCTTGTGAATCTCAAAAAGAAGATAGGTGCCTACTTTGCCATCTTCTCTTCTTTAAGAGATTATTATTTATTATTTTTAATTATGTCTATGTGTCTGTGGGGGGTGGGTGTCTGTGCATGTGATTGCTAGTGCCCACGGAGGGCAAAGGGATTTGGATATCCTGGACCTGGAGTTATAGATGGTTGTGAGCTGCCTGATGAATGTGGTGGGAACTGAACTCAAGTCTTCTGGAAGAGCAGCAAGCGCTCTTAGCTGCTGAGCCATCACTCCAACCCCTCTTGTCTACTCAAGTCACTGTTTGGTTTGCCGAGGAACAGTTCCTGCCATTTCTCACAGTGTCAGGCTAGAGGATGTAGCTAGCTGCCCCGTCCTCTTGCTGATCTCCAGACTCAGGGTAATGAAAGCAAGCAAGCTTCCCTAATCGTTGTGAGAGACAAGGTCAGGGGAGGATAAAACACTGGTGTAGGGATATGGCAGATTACAAATACTCTGTCTTCCTAGGCAGAGGGACTCCCAGGAGGGCTATCACTGTAACTCATGCCTTGACAGTGGTCAGAGGGTCTCCAGAGTGGCAGTTGTGTGGCACACATGTTAGCCCTTGCACAAGTTTCTAATCGCAACTTCTCTAGCCTTCAAAGCCTGAGAGGTTGGGTGTCTTTAATGCCATCACTTGAAAGTCAGGCAGCTACTGTGAATTAAAGGCCTCCCTGGTGGTCTACATTGTGAAGTCCAGGCTAGACAGATCTATATGGTGAGACTGTTTCAAAAAGCAAAACAAAAGGATGACACCAACAGGCATGTGAACATGGACTGGGTGATGGTGGGGAATGAACAGATGTCTTCACGACAAAGAACACCAGATAACCAAGGACTGCTGGGTCTGGAAGAGATGTCCCCAGGGAAGGGCACACTAGTACCGAATGGCGGGCCCTGAAAACAGAAACAGACACGTGACATTATATGGACTGAGCAGGTTGTACTTATTTAGAAACACACGCAGATGTAACAACTACTAAAGAAAAAGGCTGTGAATTTGAAAGAGCAAGGTGGGGGGAAGGTATGTGGGAAGGTTTGGAGGGAGGAAAGGGAAAGCAGAAATGAACTTAATTAGAATCTCAAACAAAACAAAACTAAAAAGTAAATTAAAAAAGATGTTTTTAAAAGAGCACTGGAGTTACTTATCTCCAGCTAATTTGCTCCACCCTGCCTGCCCCAGCAAGGTCACCTGTTCATCTTCCACAGGGCAACCAGACCGCAACATTTTTGCGACCACGCCCCCTTTGCCCGTCGAAAATGAGGTGGACCAGATGTCGCTATTCCCCGAGGTTCCAGTTCCCCTGACTCCTGTCTCTTTGCTGACTCAGATCTTCCCTTCATAAACCAAGGGGGTCCAACCTGAAGTCAATCTTGTGCAATCGCGGGGTTTAGGGGACGAGCAGGAGGGCGGGGTGAAGGGGCGGGGTGAGCGCCGTGACGCAAGAGGCTCGGGCCAATGAAAGCACCTCGCGGAGCCGGCTGAGTCGCCCCGCCATAAAAAGAGAGGCGCGGCGGGGCTCCCTAGCTGGCCGCTGCCCTTCGCTCCAAGTGTCTCTCTCCAGGCTGATACTGTGCCGGTGAGGGCCACAGGTCACGGCCGCCGGCGAAGCTGAGCCGCAGCGCTTGCAGCACCTCTGGGTGTCTCGGGAGCAGTCGCGCCGGGTCCATGGAGACGGGCCGGCTGCCGGCGGAGAAGCCGAGGGGATCCAGGTGCACCAATGGGTTCCCCGAGCGGGAGCTGTCGCGGCCCGGGGCCAGCCGGCCTGCCGAGAAGTCCCTGCCGCCCGAGGCCAAGGGCGCACAGCACGCCGACGCCTGGAAGGCAGGGCGGCCCCGCAGCGAGGAGGATAACGAGCTGAACCTCCCCAACCTGGCGGCCGCCTACTCGTCCATCCTGCGCTCTCTGGGCGAGGACCCCCAGCGGCAGGGGCTGCTCAAGACGCCCTGGAGAGCGGCCACCGCCATGCAGTTCTTCACCAAGGGATACCAGGAGACCATCTCAGGTCCGTGCGGCTGCCGGGGACTGTGGGGGCGTGGGAGGCGGCTTCAGGAAGCGGAGCAAGCTCCGGGAACTTTCCCGAGTTGCGGTACTTTTGGCTCAGCGAGCTAAGCTGTCACCTCCCAGCCGCAACCCTGGAGCCTCCCCTTAGCTGAGGCGGATTCTCCTCCTGGGTCGTGTGACTGGCACTTAGGGGCCTTGGGGAGAGGGGACTCGCGTGGACACGGCCACTGACTCTGGGTTCCGGGGCGGGAGAGAATGTGGGACCTTCTCATAGGAGCGCCCAGAGCCTGATGAGACACAGGCAGCACCCGCCTTCCCCACTTAAGGATTCCCTGGACACCTGTGGAAGGGACGCTTCTTGTGTCAGTTCCAGTGCAGAGCTTTGGGGGTAAAGCCAGGCTTCCTGTATATCAGTGAGCAAAGTTAGGTACCTGTGTGTGTGTGGCGGGGGCGCTTCTTCACAGAGTTGTAATTTGCATCCTACCTCCTCAGGTTTACTCCAGGTTTGGACTTTGCCAAAACTTGGCACAATTCTGGGTTCGGGCTTCTGCACTTTGAGGTGCGGGATTTTGTTCAGCTAGTATTGTTGTTGGGAGCCTTTCATACTCGCTCTATCAAAAGAAATAAAAGTAAGTAACCCCTGCCTCCCCCCCCCCCCACGCTACTGCTGAGAACTCGCGGGAGGTTCGGTGGGCCTGGGACTCCGTGCTTGTGGGCGCCGAGACTAAAATCAGCAGGCTAAGCTTTCAGGCGGCAAGCCTTTCCCACCCAGTGATGGGGGAGCAGTTGGTGTGGTGCCGAGGCAGGTGAAGGGGAAGTGGAGAGGATGACGAGGACCTCGCCGCCTGCTTGGTGAGCAGTGTTGGTCTTCATTTTAAAACAAAGACCTGATTCCTTTGGCTGAGCTCAAAGGTTTACATCCGTGCATCTCTGACATTTTTTTTTTTTTTGCGTCCACCAATTTCTCTTGGAAAAACAAAACAAAAAAGGTACTGCTTTGAAAGGTCGACCACCCTGTCCCCTGCCAGCCCCTCCCATTTTCTCGAAGATTTTGGGAGACTGAGAATCTGCCCCAGAAAGAACAATTATTTTTACCAAACCTTTCCCTACCTCAAAGGAAGGGTGGGAAATCAGAGCCTGAGAAGGGTGGGGCCCCAAAGGAAGCGAAACCACTTCCTAGTGCCAGGAAGCCGGCCTAGGTCTAATTCTGAGTCTGGGTTTCACTGTTTTGATGGTGGAAGTTTGGATCTCAAAAGCAGAGCTTGAAAATGGCAAAGACTAAAGGAGTCACTGGATTTCCGGTGAGTTCAGTAGTCCAGGATGTAACCAGGAGCGTCCTGATGGAGCCTCGCTCATTCTGCCTCTTATAGGTATACAAAGATGGTTGTCACATCAGACAGGAGTAGAGGAGTTTCTAGCCTTGACACAAGCCACATGGTTCTCTAGAGAGACCTGCCTGTTGTCTGAGAGCTATTGTCCCAGGCTTCCTCATAAGCTGAGCTTCAGCTAAGGAAGTGTGAGGACTCCAAAGCACCCTGCGTTCCAGTTTATTAGTAGAAAGTCCATTGACCTGGAGACAGAAGATTGGTATCTGCAGCTGAGGAAGATGGAGGGCGGGAGTGGGACAGCTTAATGTGTATGAAGTTTCCTTTTCCAGTGACAGAATGTTCTGGAACTACATAGATGTGGTGGCTGCACCCATTGTGGATACTACCGAACAGCACACTTTATAAATGGTGAAAATTAAGAATTTTATAGGTGTTTATCACAATAGAAACATGGACTATTTAAGAATATTGATAGCTATCAATTGAATTTGAAAAATTATTATGTAGCCTTGGCTGACCTGGTACTGGATATGTAGACCAGGCTGATCTAGACCTTACAGGAATCTGCCTGCTTCTGTCTACAGCCTGAAAGGATCTAGATCTTTTGTATGTTTGGTGCTCTGTTAATTTCTTGTCAGAAATCATGTGGTATTTCATATTACCCCTTTATCCATTCTCTTTCAGTTTCTTTTCTGTTTGTTTCTTGGCTCTGGGGAGTTGGTCATTTTCCCATCACCCTTCCCTGTCAGGCCTTTCCCCTCTTTCCAGTACTGACTTTCCATGGGAGTGACTGTGGTCATTCATGACAGGACTGCGTGTGTCAGGGTTACCAACTCTCCCTGTGGCTGTCACTGCTAGGATACAGCTTGTGGGCCAGGAGGTGGGGTGGAGGAGAAGCCAGCACCACTGCCAGGGCTGACTTCCCTTTGAACCTAGCATCACAGGCTGATCCCTGGTCTAACTCAGACCAAGTCCTCTTTCTCCATTTCTGTCTCCTTTCAGTTTATCCAAACCCTCTTCTCTTTCAGAGGTGAGGTTTTAGCCTTGCTCCTGCCTCCCTCCTGAGTGCTGGGTTACAGGTGTACAGCACAAAGATGTTGTCTACGTTGCTTTCATTCAGAACCTTCACTAAGTTGGCAGCTCCGCTACTCCACTCCCCGAGGCCCTTTGGAGTGGCCCTATCTTTCCGTGGTCTTTTCCAGGTAGGAATAGTGACAGCCCTCTTGCCTGCGCTAATGTTCTACCCAGCCCCATCGTCAGTTGTTCCTCTTCTGAGTTTGTGAAGATGCCCGAGACTTTACTCTTCTGTTGCGTTTCTTCATGGCCGTGTTTTTTCTTGTCTCTCCTGGACTGCCAAAAGTCCTCATGACCATGGCGACAGTGTCCCGGATTCAGGAAGCACATGTAAAGTCCAGCATGAGGCCGTGGCACTGGCAGGGACAGTACGCCACGGCCCTCCCTCGGCCGTTTGTGTTGCAGATCGTCCCCTGCTCCCTGAAGAGTTTATCCTGACAATGGGACAGTTTGTTTTTATAAAAACAGTCTTCACTACTTCATGAGAAAATTCAGTAATTATGGAAGGGTTTCCTTCAGAAATCACAAATGTGTCTGATTTATTGAATCAGGTTGCATCAGTGAACTAAAAACTAACAGCTCTGAAGCATCAAGAGAGAGACAAAAATTATAATTCTTGGGATTTATTTTACTTTTTAATTATATATATGGGTGATCATTAGATAGATAGATAGAGAGAATGCCCACATGAGGACATCACATTCCTGAAGCTGTAGTTAGAGGCAGTTGTGAGCTATGCAGAATGGGTGCTGAGAATTGAACCTGGGTCCTGCAGGAAAACAGTACATGTTCTTAACCTCTAAGCCATCCATCTAGTCTCAAAAAATTTCTTTCCTATTCCCTCCTATATCACAGATGAAAGATAAATTCATGCCCTCAGTTTTAAAATGCATGTTCTATGAACTTGGGCAATGACTCAATTAATTAAATGCTTACTGAATAACCACTAAAACCTACCTTTGGTTCCCAGCACCCACATAAGAAAGCAAGGCATGGTGGCACACTTGTATTATCTTAGCATTGAGGAGGTAGAGGCAAGAGGATCCCTGGGACTTGCTGGCTAACAAGGTTTAGACAAATTGGCAAGCTCCCGGTTCGTGGAGAGTGTCATAAAAGATGAGAAGTTGAGGAAGACAACTGACATCAATCTGGCTATGTGCACATGCGCACACAGAACAGTTCATCTTATTAAGAGATGAAATGTCAAAATGGACAGATTTGACATGTGGCTCATTTAAATCTTGATTCACTAATACTTTTGGTTGCTAATTCTGTTAGTGGATTATTAAATAGAGCATATTGTTGCCAGAAAGAGAACCATGAGTAAAGGGGAAAACCAGAGAGCTGCTGACATCAGTTTATGTGGATCAGAGCTGTTGAGAACGGGGGAGAAAAGCTTGAATAGGTGTGTCAAGGCACCATGCAGAGTTCTGACAAACGAGCATGGCACGTACCTTAATTACTTTTCTATTGCTGTAAAGAGACAGCATGAACAAAGCAATTATAAAAGAAATCATTTAAGTGGGGGCTTTCTTGTAGTTTCAGAGGGTGAGCCCATGACCATGGTGTTGGCAAGTGTAGCAGCAGGCAGGCCGGCCAGCATGGTGCTGGAGCAGTAGCTGGGAGCTTACATCCTATCCTCAGGTTGGAGGCGGAGATGGTGGGGACTGGGCTTCTGAAACCTCAGTTTTATCCTCAGTATCACACCTCCAACAAGGCCACACCTCCTAGTCCTTCCCAAATGGTTCTACGGACTGAGGACCAGGCATTTAAACATGAGCCTCTGTGGGCCATTCTCATCCCAGCCACCACCACAGCATTAGTACTGGCCTTAGTGTCTTAGGGCTGACATACGGAAATGCCACAACTGGGGGTTTAAGCAGCAGGCATCAGTGATTTTACAGCCCTGAAGTCTAAGTTTGAAAATGAGGAACCAGCAAACCCTCTGCAACTGTACTGGAGACCTCCCATGCCTTATCCTCGTTTCTGGTTGTGAAATCCAATCCCTGATCCGTGGTTTGCAGCCAACACTCCAATCTCTGTCAATGTCCACATTTTTGTCTTCTGAGAACACTGTGATTGTACATTCATGTTCCAGTGTATCTCCTCTGAGTTTCACCTGCAGCAACACTGTATCCAACAGGATCACATTCAGAGGCACCCAGGACTTCAGCATGATTTTCTTGGTAAGGGTCAATCCAAAGCAGTACTGAATATATTTATTCATAATATTCACTGGGAATTTTTATTTATTTATTTAGAGACAGGATCTCTCTAGGTAGCCCTGACTCTCACTGAACTCACAGAAACCCACCAGCCTCTCCCCCTTGAATGCTGAGACTAAGGTTGTAAACCACCAGGCCTAGAGTCCCTTAATTTCTCTGTAGTGTTCCAGGAATTGTGCTGAACACTGAGAACGGAATGAGTGAAGCTGAATCTGGTTCTCACCCTCACAGGAGCTCACAGCCTTTTAGAGGAGAGAAACATTAAGCAGTCACAGGAAGGAGAAATATGACAATAACCACATGGCTCTGTGAGCATTTAGCAAAGGCCCTTGACTAGCGCGGGGAGATGGCAGTGTGGAGGGTACGGTGTAATTGGGGCTGCTAGCTGGCTTTGCTCACGGGCTCGGAGCCCGCCCAGACAGGTGTCACCTCGCTCTGTCCCCATAATTGCCCTGTGCTGTAGACGAGGACACTGAGGCACGCACAGGGAGCACTGCCTCCTGGTGGTGACTGGAGAGCTGCTGAGCTGAGAGGGTAATGAGCACCATGTGACATGGCTTTTAGGCAGTGACAGTATTTTACTAGTTTACTTGGCTCTTTCCTTCTTTGCATTTTTCCTGCCGTTGCTTTGTCTGGCTCTAGAAACTCCTCCACATCCTAGAATCTCCTAGGTTTGCATTTGCAGCATCCTTTATTTATATGAGTTCAGTGTGTGGGTGAATGAGACTGCAGTACCAAAACCGACCAGGAGAGGGCCGATGTCTGATTACTGGTTTCTAGATTAGGAGTCTTGGATTGCAGGGATCCTAATTCCATCCTGTGTGAGGGGTGGTGTTTCTGACACCTATAGATTCTCTGAGTCTGTGGCAATTATACTCGGGGACAAACTCGAGTGAGTGGAGATTATCTGAACTATCTGGGAAATCTGTTATGCTCAAGGCTGAAGATACTGATTTCCTAGAATTTTGTTTTTACAGTAGAACATCTTCAGAAAAGAAGGGATTGTAGGCGCTCCTCTTTGAGTTCTCAGCAGCTTGCTGTACACAAGTGATGAACTTTAATGGATATTTGGATTTGTTTTTGAAGGAGAGAGATCATTTGATGCTTTGTTAGGATTATGGATTTAAAAATTATTTGTAAAAGACTCTTATTTTTATTTTGTGTGGGTGTTTTGTCTGCTTGTATGTCTGAGCACTGTGTATGTGTAGCGCTCTTGGAGGCCAGAAGAGGGCAATGGATCCCCTGGAACTGGCGTTATAGATGGTTGCCATATGGGTGCTGGGAACCTAACCCTGGTCCTCTGCTGAGCCATCTCTCTGGCCAAGAATTAGAAATGTTAAATCCTTTCTTGCGGAAGGGTTTCAGTGTGCACGAAGAGGCTGCGCCCCATCATGCAGCCTCTGTGGCTGTTGACATAAATACAGGTCTGTCCTGCTTTGTCCCTCCCTGCCTTGTAACCCTTCTTCACTGAATCATCTTAAAGCAAGTTCCTGATGTGACAGTCTCATTGGTAAGCATTCTGCTGATCCCTAAAATAATAGGCTTTGAAACACAATAACATATGCGCCCACGTCCAGTTGACCATGGCCCCTTAATGCCAAGTATCTAGCAAATGTTTGCACTTGTGATTCTCACGCAGGTTTCTTTGTATAGCCTTGTTGGGGGCTGCAGACCCTTGGCTCCTTGACTTTCTTTGCCTGCTGGAGTGAAACAACTTGTTTACCTGTGCCTGCAGCTGCTCTGAGCACGAGACCCTCATGAGTTCCTGATGGCAGGGGAGTGAATTCTGGTGGGTTTTACAGCTGGAAATCCTAAGAGCTGGGGCGTGGCTATCAGTTAAGGATACCTATATAAGGTTCCCTGGAGCACAATAAAGTTGGCATTCCTGTATCAAGGATGACCAGTATCCAGGTGTCTCTGTCTGTCTGCATGTTTTTAAGTCTCCAGCCTAGTTCCTGGCTCGCATACCATCCTGCAGTAGTGCAGGTGTTACATAAACTGATCTTGATTAAGACAAATTCCCCACATTATACTGGGATACTTTTGTGGTCTTCTTGTTGCTGTTTTTGAGACAGGGATATGGGCAAGGCTAAAAATGCCCAACGGCACTCCACAGTTGTCTGAAGAGCAATGCTAGTGTCAGGTACCAATCCCTGTAGAATTCTAAGTTCTCATTTAGCTTCCAAGTCTTCTAAGAGTTGGTAATCTGCTATTGACAGGAAGTCTTACTAATAACAGACTAATACAGAGGTGATATGTTAAATGTATTATACATAGTAAGAACATTTATAAACTATGAGAGATCATTTTTACTGGGTTATACAACTTACTGGAGAGGAACTGCTCAAGATTGGCAGAGAAGTCAACACAAACTCATGACAATGGGAGAAACTATGAAATCATAATGGGTCTACGGTTAATAGCTTTGAGACATTTCCAGTCTACGACCAGCTGTTGGGATAACACCTGACTTAATAATTCATTTAAACAAAACCTTAGATGGTGATAAAGATCTGAACAGTCCCAGAGAATTAATGGTTGAAGCAGAAAAGGAGTTGACAATGATTGAGGAAAAATTACAGGAGGCACATGTGGATAGGGTGGATCCAAATCTCAGTTGTATTTTAGTTATACTGCCTTCCAGAATTTCTCCAACAGCTATTTTAATGCAAAGGGAAGATATCATTTTAGAATGG
>JAQHUG010000144.1:2891924-2905983 GCA_028555095.1 Dicrostonyx torquatus
AAGGTACTGGCCATGGGGCTGACAATGGGTTAATATAAGTTATGGGAGCTGGTAGGAAGACTGAGCTAATGGGCCAATCAGTTAATAACCTAATGTAGACTCTCTGTGTGATTTTCTTTGGGGCTTGCTGGCATTGAACCTGGGCTCTTGTGCATCCTAGGCAAGGATGAGTTGTTTCCCCAGCCCGGTTAATGCTTTTCCAGTTATAATTTGATGCTGAAGTGTTTGTTCGCGTTTGACTACAAATGGCACAGCATGGGCTACACTAGCACATACCTGGAGGAAGTTTCACTCTGTGTGCGTGGATGCGCATGTGTGTGGGGTACCGAGGTTGACATTGTGCGTCTTTGTCAGTTGCTCCATCTGATTTCTGGCACAAGGTTGGGCCCTGAATTTGCAGCTCTCTGAGACCCTGGGGATCCTCCTCCTGCCTCTGCCTTCCCAGTGCTGAGATTGTGGCCACCATTATGGCTGCCAAGCCTAGTTTTTTTAGTTAATTAATTTTATGTTGGTTCTGAGGACCTAAGCCTCAAGCTTGTACACCTAGCACTTTTCCAACTAAGCTATTTCCTCATCCCAAATATTTACTTTAAAAATGGATTTGTGTGTATTTCCACAGTAGTAAATGATTAAAGCAGGCTGCTGACAGTGTCTATTTTATACAAACCTTCATTTCATAAATGTTGCTAAGCTACCTGATTCTGATACTCACCCCCTAACAAGTTGTCAGAAATATCCTCAGCAACCTATATATAAGTAAATTAACACAGTCAACTTCACGGCTCTATTGTATTTAGTATATTTAACTTTCTAAGTACATGTTCAGATTTTCAAATCATTTAAAAATATTGTGACAGCCACAGTATGTAGCTTCAGCTCCGTAAGCTCAGAGTACCATGCTCATCTCACTATCCAGTGTGTGTAGAAAATGGCAAGGGTGCGAACTATGCCCGCCCTGTAACCGACCTCTGCCAACCAGCACCTCCTCAAATCACTCCATAATGGCTGTCCCGCAGACTTCGATCTCGGCCACAACTGCCGAGGTTGTTGGATCAGGACTGGGTCCTCCCTGGACTGCTCGGGGTTCATCCGTTCCAGTACATCACCGGTGCTATCTATCCGGGGCTCTTACGCCATCGTTTAGTACCGCGAGCCCAGTTTCCTTGCAGGTTGTACAGGCAATGTCAGCACATGGAGCTAACACAGACAGTGCGTCCAGTCCTGCAGCAGCTGCTGTCGCTATTCTTGCTGTTCACACTGTTTCCCAGAAAATATATGCCGCAGGAGTCCCTGGTCCACGGTGGACTCAATGTTCAGTCACCATGCAACCGCCTGCTGTTTACGTACAAGGCCGAGAACCTCGGACTGCTTCCATGTTGGCATCGGTCCCCCTTCAAAAGCAAAAGTTGGGTGGACAGTTGTTTCCTTGGTTAATGTCTCATACCCAGCTCCTGCTTGTAAGGTCACTAGCGTGTTGCTGGAGGTTGATGACTCAGAGCCACTTCATACACTCCAGTTTCCAGAGTCCCTCCAATCCCTCCCAGCTGAAGAGACTGCCCAGGAAGCCATGCTGCTCAGCTGTTAACATTGATCAGGGACCATGAATAGAAAGGTGTGCTTCACAAAAAAAAATATAAATGTGAAAATTTAAATATTAGGAAACTTTGTAAAATATAAAATAAAAAGGAAAAGAAAAAAAAAACCCAAGTAAATGCCAGGTCTGACAAGCAGTGCCACTCCTAGTTTACTTTACTTAAAAACAATAAACTCCCACAAAAAAAAATATAAAACCCAAATATTTTATATACTCTGAGAAAAAGCATTTTCAGCAAAATACAAAAAAATAAAGCATTCTTTTATTCAATTGTATATATATTATAGAATAGTTCAGCATGGCAATTTTTTTTCTTTCCTTTTTCCTTTTTTTTTTTTTTTTTTTTGAGACTAAGTCTCATAGTGTAGACCAGCTCCTGAGTGCTGGGACTAAGGGTGCACACTGCCACACCTGGCAGCAGCTCTCTTTCAAGTGACAGAACTGATAATGAGCGAGGAAATATAATTTGAATTATAAAATTCTTGCTTTCGTAGAAATTCCTCAGTATTATAGGAACCTGAGCCTGGACAGCTTCCCCACAGGGTTCCTGGTGCCCTTGGGAGGATGATGAAGATGTGGGAGAAGCAGAGGTGGGTAGTGATTGCAGGGGACTGTGGTGGGGCTGCCCAGACTCAGGCTTTGGATGCTGGGAGACAGGCGGGTAGCCTGGAAGGGGCTCAACTGCCCAGCTCTGAGGTTTCCCCTCGTGTCCAGCTAGCTGTTGTGGGGACACTGACCGAGTCAGCTCAAACCCGAGACTAAGCGACCAGCAGTCTCTGGCAAGAGCGTGTGTAGCATGGAAACTTGGTCCTGCAATTCAAGAGAAGTGGATGCATATGGGCCTCCTCAGGCTTCAGTCAGCATCACTCACGGACGCTGTTGTGACCCCGTAAGATCGTAATGGAGCAAAGCCCCTGGTGGTCAGGACACCCCATGACTGATGTGTGCCAAGCCCCTCTGTTGACAGTAGGTTAAAGTCATACCACATACAACTATCTACAGCGTCATTGCTTGACAACAGTAAACCACAGTATACCGGATGGTGTATTGTTATGTGAAACTCTTTGTTTTTTGAGACAGGGTTCCTCTGCATAACAGCCCTAGCTGTCCTGGAACTCACTCTACAAACCAGGCTGGCTTTGAACACACTGAGATCCGCCTGCCTCTGCCTCTTGAGTGCTGGGATTAAAGGCGTGCGCCACCATCGCCTGACTACGTTAAACTCTTGTTATTTCAGGATGTGCGCCTACTTACTAAAAACACTGACCTGTGGCACAGTCTGCCCTGGTGCCCCTGGAGAGCCTCTTAGTCCTGTGTTCATCTTGCCACTGAATTGAATTCTTTTCTTTTTGCTTTATTCTTGTGTTTTGTTTGTCATGCTTTAAAACAACAGAATATATGTATAAATATGTACGCATACGCACACGGATACACACCACTAAAATCACGTTTTCTCAGCATGTTCTGTGTATTCATACCGTAACAAACTGCTTAATGATTCAGAGCATAACCCTGTCCTAACCAGGCACAGTGGCACATTCTTGTAATCCACCACTTGGGAGGTGAGGCCTGGGGTACATGACACTCTATTTACAAAAAAAGCCCCAAAACATATCCCCATCATTAAGCAACGCAAGTTTGATTTTATTGAATACAGGAAGAGCTTACCTGTGAACCCATCCCTTGCCTGTATGATTACTGTCATGTCTATAGACTTGTTCTCCTTTTTATTTTATATATGGTGGTAATACTGCTTCACCTGACCTGGAAGAATTAAGAAACTGCAAAAAGCACTGAGTGATTAATATATTCCCTGTCTCATGCTGTTGACCTAATCGGAATGTCTTAAGAATGTGAGCCACTTTGGGGCTTTGAGTTCCACCTAAAATGTCCAACAACCCCACGGCTTCTGCTCTCTGGGAACATCCTGAGCACATGGAGGAACCACTTGCTGGTGTTTGATACAATGCTGAGACAGACGGACATGTGAGTCAAAGCCCGTAGTTGACTCCATCCCAATGAAGAGCGGCAGTGGCAAACAACCTGTCTCATTTCTGGTCCATAGAATCTATGTACCTAAGAAGTTAGCTGTAGGACACTCACTTCTGGTTATGGAGCAGAAGCATCCGGAACAGATTCTGACATGAGGATTCATAGAATTTGCATTTGCCCAGAGTAAAGGGAGAGCCCTAACCAGTTTTAGGCTAGAGATGTAAATGTGTGAATTACCAGTGGAAGACTGATCCCAGAGAGTGCCTGAGTGCATTAGGGCAGGAGGGTAGAGGCTTTTGGATGTCCGAATTGTTAGTGGGAGGTGTGAGAGAGCCCTCAAGCTAATTCTGCAGGGATCTTGCGTTGACCTTTGTTTTGGTGCATGGTGTCACAAGGGTACTGTGGAAAGGCCAAACACGAGGCTGCAGTGTTTACTCTGGCAGCCTGGGTACAAGTAGCTGTGGAGTCAGGAAGCCCAATGACACAAGTGCTGTGGGCCTTGGAAGTTTCTCTAATGTTAGTGACACTGGGGAGGTGTCTGTGATACAGATTTGTTTCTCTCAAACAGGATAGGCTTATCTTTGATGGTACCTTAAATGATTTCATCCTGGGCAAGAGCAGAGAGTTCTAACGCCCTGGGTTGTATTGTCCCCCTTTCAATCCTTGGGCATCATTGTTCCTCCCCTTATCTTTCTCACCTAAAAACTGTAGGCAGACCCTGTTATATCTTTTTTTCCTTAGGATGGATGAACACGGAAGGTTCCAAAGCCATCTTTCATCAGCTTGGAATGCTGGAAGAAGCATCAAGTGTTATAGCTTGGCCTTGCATGCCTTCCCATGTCCCAAACACTGAAAACAGCAAAACAAACTCCAATGATGGGAGTGTCCTGCTGCTCAGAGTCCTTCCTTTTGCCTTTCTTCTTGGCAGAAAAAGTCTGTTTGTCCTAAATATGGGCATACATGTTTGAGCAGGAGCATCTAGGAGGTGAACGGTCTTGTAGCCATGAGATTTCAGAGCAGGAGTTCTCAGAACATGGGTCAAGCTTTTGAATCACGGGACTGGGATCTTCTCAGAAGTCAGATTCTCAAGCCCACCCCGACCTACAGAGAACTGTGTGTGGATGGGACCCACCCAGCAGTTTGTGTTTTAGCACAACCACTGGACGGGCGCGCAGAGAGCCTCACTCTGCGGCCTCACTGTGTTTTCAGGAGGGGTCTTAGCAGGCTGCAAGCTGCAGGGATGGGTGCTGGGCCGTATTACTTCATTGTTTAAAACTGACAAGTGGTGGTGTGGACAAACCTTGACTTCAGGAGGCTGCTCTGGCTTCCTTTGTGGCTGTGACCAACAGACAGCAGGACGGAGAGTGATGTAGACCCCGTTTCCAGGGTTACCTTTTTGCTACTGATAACAGGCAGGAAATTAAAACAATCTGTGATAAAGCTTTGTTCTTATTATCCACAGATGGCAGCTTTCAGATATGTGGGAGCAAACATAAGTAAATATAGCTGGGAAGCTTCATTATTGAAGAAAAATGACTTGGTGCGGTCAAGTTTGTAGTCTGGGCTCGTTTTAATGAAATGGGACATAGGCAAGGCAACACGCTAGTGTCTCAGTTCTACACCAAGCATTAAGCCGTATGGGGACACTTGGGCTTCTTTTTGGTTTGATCCTGAGTATATAAACATTATATGAACTCAAAGTCAAAACTGCATGACATGGGCTGGAGAGATGGCTCAGTGGTTAAGAGCATTTGCTGCTCTTCAGAGGACCCAAGTTCAGTCCTCAGCATTTCTAACTGTAGCTCCAGGGATCCACTGCCCTCTTGTGGACTCCACAGGCTCCTGCCTTCACATGTGCGCACACTCTGCCCCATATACATAATTAATTTTTAAAAAATTCTTTTAAAAATATGACAAATTATATTTTAAAGCAGCTGTTTCCCTTTTTGCTTTGTTGTAACCCTTTATAAAATAATTGTTTTATTAGTTTTGTGATTTTTGACATCTACTGTTCCTTTTGAGGAAAAAACATATTTATATGTTACACATGAAAAAATGAGGTGAACTTTATTAAGGAACAACAAAAATCTTCCAACTCTGCAAGGTGTGAGTTGAGATGGACACACACACATATACACGCATGCACGCACACACACACAAACACACAGCACACATAGTTCACACGCACGTGCACACACACATACACACACATGTACGCACACACAAACACACAGCACACATAGTGCACATGCACGTGACCGTGCACACACATACACATACATGCACGCACATGCACGCACACATACACATGCATGCACGCACGCACACACACGCATGCATGCACACACATGCATGCACGCACACACAAACACACACATGCATGCACACATGCACACACGCACACAAACACACAGCACACATAGTGCACATGCACGTGCACGCACACACACACATACACACACATGCACGCACACACACATAAACACACAGCACACACAGTGCACGTGCGCACACATACACACGCATGCACGCACACACACACAAACACACAGCACACATAGTGCACACGCACGTGCACGTGCACACACATACACACGCATGCACACACACACACACAAACACACAGCACACATAGTACACACGCACGTGCACGCACACACGCCGCTGCTAGGGCAATGATGATATGGGCCTTTTCAACCACTCTAAAACTTTTCTTCCTGTCATTTTGCAGTCTGATCCTTTCCCACTTGAGGCTGGCTCTTACATGTGCTGTGTGCTTGTGAGAACTTTGGCAATTTCCTTTGCCAGAAGAATGGATGCCTGACATCCCATGATCCTCTTTTGTTCATTTAGAAACAATGTTTTGTATTCACACTCCATCATATTTCTCATGTGACTAAAGATCTTAGTGAACTGTACATGGCCTTATCATGATATTAAACTCTTGGAGACATTCAGAGTACTTCCGGGAATACCAAGGAGCTATATTTAAACTGTTTTCAGAAATACAGCCAAAGGTTAGGGCAGAGTATTCTGCATAGGAGATGGCTGCTGGAGAAGGAATATTTACTTAGACAATGACAGAGAGTTTGTCCCTGCCCTATTGTTCTGTGTGTTTAAACCCTACACATGTCCATTCTTGGTGGCCACATTAGTGACTCTTTGACTACCCAATCCCAGGCGACTCCAAGTAACCTGACTTGTGTGAGGACAGAGGCTCAAGTGTGACTCAGTAGCAGCCATGAAGACCAGGCAGTGGGGTGGGCATTTGCACATCTCTGACTCAGAGTCTGCCTGTCCAAGGGGGAATAGCTGTGGGCGGCTGCAAAGCCACGCTCATCTCCCCAGACTCTGTGCACTGGGCATTCCTCAATCCTTTCAGCTGGCTGTCTGTGTTATCTGGCCTGCCAAGCTGTGAGATCGGGGTTTTCCTATCTGTGGATTTGTTTTATAAAAGTGAGAAAGCATCCACTGTGTAACATCTCTTCTTATTTGACAAGGACACATGATGTTCAATATTAGGGCACCCACCAGTTTGTCAGTTCCGTGGCTATAATACAGTGGTGGTAGCTGTGGCTTCTATTCCTTTATCTTTCCGGAGCTAGAACAGGGTGCTCTTGCTGGCCCAGGTTGAGCTCAGTGCTCTCTTGGCCATCCTCTAGTTAATCTTCTCCTTTGAAGATAAGGAAGGGACAATTAACTAAGTGCAGCTTTTAAACATGCAGCGTTTTGTTTGAAATGTCTCTTGTATGCCTGACCATATATCTGAGGTTCACAGCTTTCCTATGACCGCTGTTCCTGAGAGAGGAACACACGTGCAGACTATGGGATTTCTTTCTTTGGGAAGGCAGCCATGTAGTGTAAGCCCAATGCCTCCCCCAAATGACTTTGGAGAACTTTGTGAAGTGTAGAAAACTATTTGGATCGAATAGAGGCCAAGGTTACAGGCATACTAGATCTGGCCTCAGAAGTCAGAGGGCTAAGGCCTCTGTTTTTCTCATCGACGGCTTTGTACACATCTGTTAGAGAGTGTGAGGGTGGGAAGAACCAGCCAGTGTTTGTCATACCTGCTCCTCGCTTCCCTTCCTCCATGTCTCATGAAACATTGTCCCAAGGATTTTTTATGTCGATTAAAGGAAAAAAATGCTCACTCAGAAGGGGAACTTGACAGAATTCATTTTTATGTTCTTAATGTTTTAGAGGGTGTTTAAAAATATTTACTATCTTTTTGTATTTAATAAAACTGGCTTTTCTATTTTGTGTTTTTCTGATCTCAGATGTCCTGAACGACGCCATATTTGATGAGGACCATGATGAGATGGTGATTGTGAAGGACATAGATATGTTTTCCATGTGTGAGCATCATCTCGTTCCATTTGTGGGAAGGGTAAGATTCTTCTTGTTGCCTAATAATTTAAGAATGTATAATGAAAGTTTTAAATTAGTATAATTATATTTAAAATTGTCTACTGATTCTTAATATTCTGTTTACAGTTTATATAGATTTTTTTTATCCTATCAATTTTGGGTAACCTAATAATTGAAAATTTAAGCTGGGCAGTGCACGCCTTTAATCCCAGCACTCAGGAGGCAGAGGCAGGTGGATCTCTGTGAGTTCCATTGCAGAGCTACCCAGAGAAACCCTATCTTGAAAAATCATTTTTTTTAAAAAAGGAAATTAAAATAAAAGAACCAACCAGATGTGGCGGCTCATACCTATAACATCAGCACTCATGAGGCAGAGGCAGGAGGATAGGAAGTTTGAGGCCAGCCTGTGTTACATAAAGAGACCTTGTCTTAAAACCAAGCAGAACAAAACCTAAGATGTTCAGAACCAGCCTTTCGTTTTGGATGCCGTGTGAGTAGGTTGGGATAGCGAGGTTAAAATGTACTCCTTTAAAGGTGGTTGCTGCAGCTCTGGAGAGTTTTGCTATATTTTGAGTGAACTGTTTGATCTAAGATCCATGTGTGTAAAGTGTGACATCGTGATGCAAATAGGGATGACCGCAAAGTTTCTGGAGGCAGAGGTTATGGCATTAGTGAATTTAATTGGATTCTATCCCTTTTATATTAGAAAAAGATAATCCAGTGCAAGTTAGATAATAAGTCATTTAACACACTTTTAAGAACATGTATGTTTATAACAGATGTCCTGTTATGCCCACTACCATAATAGTTTAATTCTATTTTGACTTTCTGTTATTAATTTTCTAGCAGAAGACTTGTAGGGAATAATATAAGTATTTACCCATTATCTAAATTTAATGAGCTAATATCTACTTTGCTTTTTCTTTGAAATATTTTGTTTTGCTTTCTTATGGTTGTAAAACAGAATAGCACAACACACAAAGATGTGTTTATTTTCTGTGTTATACATTAACATGGCACAAACTGTAGTTCAGCGCTCGGTCGGCATTTGTGTTTTCCCACAACTGAAAATAGTATGGTCGCCAACTTTCTCTTGGGGCGCATATGCATTCATTTCTGTTACGGATGTGTCTAGGAGCGCGACTGTGGGATCATAAGTGTGTTGCAGGATATTTGATAGCGGTGACACCCCGAGACTGTGTTAATAAAGTTGACTTTGAATCAGGGTGTGTAACATGAGGGCTGGCTTGTTGGGGTTACTGTCCCGCCCAGTACCCCACAGCCGGCAAGCCCCAAAGAAAATCACACACAGAGTCTACATTAGGTTATACACTGATTGGCCTATTAGCTCAGTCTTCCTACCAGCTCCCATAACTTATATTAACCCATTGTTCCCATCCATGCAATCCACATGGCCAGTACCTTTTCTTGGCGAGCAGCTTACATCCTGCTTCGTAGATGGACTGCATGGGAATGCCAGGGAAGCTTCCTGCTTCCCAGACTTTCTCCTCACCCTGCCTCTACTTCCTGTCTGGTTGACCCGCCCATACTTCCTACCTGGCCAATCAGCATTTATTTAAAACATGATTGAACAGTCAAGTCTCCTGCACCAAGGGTGGAGCCAGAGACTAGCTGATGAGAATCAGTCATGGAGTATACAGAGGACCCAGGATAGAGAGCCACAGCAAGGAATAGGGAGCGATTTGGAGATTGACAGGCTTTCTGGACTTCCTCTTCAATCTGGGAAATGTAGAGAGGGTCAGCTGGTTGCCCCTCCACCATTGTATCCATAGTCACCTTACTCCCTGCTGACCTTTGGCTCTGCGAAGTGGTTGTACCAATTTGCTTTCCCAGGAGCATGTGGGACTTATATTTGATATTTTAACACCACTTGGCACTTTCCTCTGAAGTCTAGTATTGAATACACTCCATATTTCTCTATTATCTATCTGTACACTCCATGTCTGTCTGTCTCTGAACACTTTTATAAAGGGAAGAGTGAACATATCTAATAGCAGAAAGACTAGTATTAATGGCGCTCCATGTTGCTATCAACCAGCACCGGCAGTTATCAATACAGGACCAATCATATTACATGGAGCCACTTACTGCTACTACAGTAAGTCCAATCCCAGATTTTATTTATTCTGTAATATCTTCTAGCGTGTTTCTGTAAAAGATAAGGATTAAATAAACAACTTGGTAAGTTGTCCAACCTTCTGGGTTTGCTCCTGGAACCTCTGGATTGCTTATAAACTAGACTAGGTTTGTAGCATTAGTCTGAACATTTCTGACCCAAGTAGTTGTCAGAGTGCTGAAGACTTCATATTATATCCCACCAGGAGGCTATACACAGTTAATGTTGACTGGGCTAGACTCAGGTCCTTTATTCTGTTCTCAGCCCTTCACTGCTGCGACCTGCTGCCTTCTGTGATGATCCCCGGGTTTGTGCCACTTTGCTTTTGTTCTATCAGGAAGACAATTCTCAAACTCTTAGAGCATAGCACTAAGTACTGCTACATGGACTCTAGAAATATACAAAATATAAAAGATCATGTGAGAGCTAGTCCGTGCCGGCATTCAGGATGCAGCTGTATTGGAAGTTTAAATTTGGTCAGCTGCCAACAAATGGTCCCTTACTTTATTAGTCCTTTTAAAGGCATGTTTTCTCATACTTCAATTCTTGGCTCAGAAAGTGATAACATTTACACTCTAGGTATGATACATTTTAAGATGCTGATGTTCCTCTTGGGAGTCAGAGGTAGTGAATCTCCTCTTTGAGCTCAGTGTGTTCTACAGTTTGAGTTCCAGGACAGCCAGGGCTAAACAGAGAAACCCCATCTTGAAAAAGCAAAACTAGAGAACACGGGTCATAAATTCATGTTCTTTAAGAGCCATCACGTGGAGACTGTGTCCTTTTTCTTCTGCCAGGATGCTGGAGCTCTCCAGCAGCTTAGAATGGACAACCAAGAGCAAAAGGACATGGAGACAACTGTGCAGCGGGGCTGAGGGGTGGGATTCTTACGAGAGTCTGTCCTTATGTAGTTTCCTCTTACCGTCTTCATACAATTTGAAAATATGTATGAATCTGCTTCCCAAGTTTTAAAGATGCATTGTCATGGTGATAAACTTACATGTCGGTGTGTTATAGTCTTCCTATATTCATTTGTGTTGTTACAAAGAAGTGCTGGTCCCCATTTAGCTGATAATCTTTCTTTTCCCTGAAGGTCCACATCGGTTATCTTCCTAACAAGCAGGTCCTTGGCCTCAGCAAACTTGCCAGGTAAGAATGAGCTTTATAGAATTGTTCCTATCTGCGGAGACCCTCAAGATCCCTTACCTCCACCTCTGTGGATCTAACGTATACGTTATAATTTAAAAATCTGTCCTTGCAAGGCAGCCCTGCTTTCAGGATTAGAAACGCTGTATCTTGCCCTGATTCTCCTCACTGCCTGTTCCTCTCTCCCCCAGCCCATCACTGACATATGAGCTCACAACTTTCTCTGTAGAGTTTCCCCTGACTGAAAAAGATCCAAGATTGCTCCCAGTTCAGTCCTGGGTCTTAAGGGGAGGTTAGTTAACAGTGAGGGGAAGAAGCATATGCATGGGTCTAACTGCTTTATATTTTCGGGGACAGGGAATTGAAGAGCATCTGCATATATGGAGAACAGTGTCAAGGGCATTGTAGGAAATACTTTTATGTTTATATAGGTCTTGTAGGCAAGAAACAAATCCAGAAGACTGGATTTGGGTTCATACTCACAGTAAGGCCTAGTCTCATGAAGACATGTCACCGCCTCCTACACTGGTTCCCAGTGAATACAAGTAGAGGCTTTGGTTCTCTCATTGTTCAAGGCTTTCTGCCAGGGTGTATTTTTGATGCTCATGAATTGAACAGAAACAACTAGAGACTACATACTTCATGTTAGTGAGTTTTCTTACAGTCTTCATATGACCTTTATTGGGGGTTCTTTCCATTGTGAATCCTTCATGTTATCAAACAGAACTGGATTGATTGATGCTGACACAGATAAGTTTTCTTTCTCGTGTGAGTGCATTCAGGTTTGCGAGGGTACAAAAAAAAAAGTAAAGAATTTTCCACATTGCTGTACCATATGGTATCTCTCTAGTGAATACTTACTTATGTATTTGAAAGTTACTCATAAAACACATTCATAGGATTTCTGTCCACTGTGAACCCTTTTGTGTGAATGAGAGAACTGGGCAAGTGAAGGGTTTCCTGTTTGCTTACACGTAAGGTTTCTCTGCAGTGTGAGTTCTGTTGTACCATAGAAAGAATTCTAACCAGTGAAGGTTTTCCCACATTCCTTAGATCATGATATTCTGTCTGGCATGAATCACGACATGATTCAGAAAGCACTGAGGATAACTGAGGGTTTCTTGCCCTCCTTGCATTTACATCTTTGTCTGTGCTCCTGATATTCATAGAACTGAATTCCAGTGGGCATGGTTAGGGATGAGTAGCCAAGTGGGACTTCTGCACTCTCATTGTTCCTGCGTGGTTTTACACGAGGATGAGTTTTCTTATTCACTGCATGGTGTGGAAATGAGGTAAAGTTTTCTATGCGTGGACCACCTTTTTGTGTTCTGTTTCTTCCTACCATTCCACTTCACAGCTTTCTTCTCCAGTTTTTATAGTATTTTCAGTGTCTGGCCTTTCCGTTATTTTCTATTTCCTGGTTTTTAGAGTGTTGTGGTATCTTAACCAGGACTCTTCACAGTCTCACACTAATGCGAGCCAAGCCACTTGGGGGCTCTGTTAGCATGTGAAATACGTGTTTTTAAACTTTTGACAGACCAGCGTATGGGGCTCTGGTTTCCTCTTGCTTTTCTTTCCACCCGTGCCTTGTGTGTTTCTGAGCCCTGCAGGCTAGTGTGTTCACTTCTAGGTCATTTGCCCCCTCAACACAGGGCACATCACCCTTTACTTTGCTTGTGCTCATCGGTTTTTACTTACATGTTCACGAATTCAGAACTAATCATTTTTGAGCTGAACATGGTAGCACACACCTTTAATTCCATCACTTAGGAAGCAGAGGCAGGCAGATTTCTGTGAGTTCAAGGCCAGCCTAGTTTGCATAGTGAGTTTTATGACAGCCAGGCTATGTAGAGAGACCCTGTTTCAAAAAATAAATGAAACAATAACAAAATTGTGCTCCCACTTTTATTTGGGATTTGAGGGGAAGAGGTGATGTGTATATATGGCAATTTGTGTTTAACTGGAAGTCATCATGAGGGTTTGTGTTCATATACCTCTGCTGAGCCCTATCCATCAATGTTTTATTGCCTCTAAATGTCCTTTTGTGTTTTAATTTGGTTTTATGGAGACAATGAATCCTGGGTTATCTGGGGGAAATACTGGGAGGTGTAGGTGTGTGCGTGCGTGCCTGTGTGTGTGTGTGTGAAGAACCAAATGAAGGGGTAAGTAATGACTGTGTAGTCATTGCATTTAAAGCTATGTTTGACTCACTTGATCGAGGTTACAGTGACCTCAGTCACGACAGGAACGAATGTGACTGGCTGTTCCATGGCTTTGACATATAACCCATCAAAGTGAGGTTTGCCCTAGTCCTGAAGTGGTAGCCCTCATAGTTTTCGTTTCCTTTTTGGTATCTATATAAACCTGTGGTGGTTTGAATGAGAATGTTTCTCCTAGGCTCAGTGTTTGAACACTTGGTCCCCAGTGGTTGGCATGGTTTGGGGTTCTAGGATGTCTGGCCTTGCTGAAGGAAGTAAGTTAATGGGGGTAGGCTTTGAGATTTCAAAAGTCTTCTGCCATTTCCAGTTTGTTTCCTGAGCTTTATGCTTTTGGTTTTAAGATGTGAGCTCTCAGACTGCTGTTCTAATTTCTCTGCCTGCCTGCTGCCATACCTCCCCACCAATATGGCGATGGACCCTTATCCCTCTGGATCCACAGCCCAGAGAAGCCCTTCCTTTTATAAGTTGTCATGGTCATGGTGTTTTATCACAGCAACAGAAGGCAGAGCAGTTGTCCCCCAGTTACTTACTCCCAAATAATAGTGAAAACAAATTTATGCCAACTGTGAATAATAGTACTACTAACATACTCCTGTGCACAGTCAT
>JAQHUG010000144.1:2932445-2955224 GCA_028555095.1 Dicrostonyx torquatus
TTTTCTCTTCTTCAGGTAAGATCTCATATGGCTCAGACTGGCTTCAAACTTGCTGTGCAGCTGAGGGTGACCTTGAACTTCTGATCCTCCTGCCTACACTGCTGGAACTGTAGATGTGTACCACCTTCCTGGTTTAATGTGGCACTGGGAACTGAGTCCAGGGGTTGGTGGTGGTAGACAAAAATTCTGATGACTGAACTAGAACCCCAGATCCTCCACCAGTGATATTTTCTTATTGGGTTTCCTGGCTATAGGCAGACTGCAAGGCTTTGCCAACATTGTTAAAGGGATTTTATCTAACTCAAAAGATACTTTCAAAATATTTAATAAAAATCGTTTTTCTTGAAATTAAAGTCATCTCTGGTAGGTGGTATATGTGTTTGTGTGTGTGTCAGTTTCTCTGTTTGAAGTCATCTCTGAGGACGGGGCTCAGTTTCCCTGTTTTGAAAATATGCATATTTTTTCTTGCTGGGAAAGCTAGGTAATTCTGTCTCCTTCATGGGGTCAGAATGCTTAGTGGTCTGCAGTGATGTCAGTGGGATCTGGCTGGGTCGTGAGCTCAAATTTCTGCTGAAGGGTCTGAGGGTCTGTGGTCCCTATAAACAACAGAGTGGAGAATGAACTTGGAATAGAGAGGATGTCACCCCCTGTGTGGGGTAGAGAGGAAGATGACGTGCAGAAGACTGTCCTTAAGCAAATGTAAGTGGGGAGGTACTTTATCAAATAGTTAATTTAGGATGAGTTAGTCCCCAGTTAACCTGGAGGAATTAATTTACAAAGATATACTTTAATTCTAACCATGTAGTCATGCATATTTTAAGTCAAGAAATTATAGATAGAGTATGGACAAAGAAAATCAGAATCTAAAGTGTCTTTATACATATATGTATGCTGTATACATGCCATTTAAAACAACAGTAATGTCATATATACTTTGTTACAACAATTCTAATTTGGGGGCTTTTTTATTTTCTCTCTCTATGCATATAAAATCACTTCTGTATATATGGTTATTTAGTGTGGTATTTTAAAGCTCTTATATATTATAAAGTCTATTCTAAGCACAAAGCATGTGCCATGGTCTCATGGGGCTTGGATTGATTTTTAGGGTTCTTCTTCCCTCACCTCATCTCTGTAGCTCATGCCAAGCACTGAGACTGGGCAGGACTTGGCTGGTTCTCATTGTGAATCCCTCAAAGCGTTCTTCATTCTCTGTGTGTGAGCATACGTGGACCTGGGAGCATGATCTTCTTGTTTTTCTGTTACTTTCAGGGTCTCGAGCAGGAAGGGCAGACAGATCAGGACAAAGTGTTCTCCAAACAGATAAAGTGGTTATGGCTGTTCATTTTCAGGGGGACACCTGGGCTGTATGATTTGCTTTGTAGATATATAATTGTTCTAATAATCTGCAGGACACTATACGCAGGGAAGACCTAGAACTCTCACAGTTTTATCTCGTGGAGTTCTCCTACTAAAGCTTTCAAATGTGCAGTAAAAGAACAAAAGGAGACAAGGAATTCTCTAGGGCTTCACTTGTGTTTTCTGGGAGTCACAGTTGAACACAAGCTGCTGAGTTAACTGAAAACTGAGCTATCCTTGATTTTGGGGGGAAGGACGGTGTGAGTGCCATTCTCTGCTGTCCAACCATTTGTGCAGCATCTAAACTGACCAGCCGGGAAGAGAAACTGAAGGGTGAGTTTCCGGTGAAGTAACTTGTAGAGGCGATAGCCGAAAGTCTCACAGATAAGATAGCTGTCTTTTTCAGTGAGGAGGTGAGGCCGTGAGAGACAAAGGACCCCTTCAATTAGACACGTTTTCTGTCACTATTTGATGATCAAAAGTTAGGTATCTATACTCCTAGCACTCAGGAGGCAAAAGGATTGCCATGAGTTTAATGCTAACCTGGGACCACATGGTCTGAGACCAGCCTAGGGCCACCCTAGGAGTTTGAGGCTAACCTGGGACCATACAGTCTGAGACTAGCCTAGGGCTACCCTAGGAGTTTGAGGCTAACCTGGGACCACACAGTCTGAGACTAGCCTAGGGCTATTCTAGGAGTTTGAGGCCAGCCCAGGGGACATAGTGAACACTACCTCAAAACCACACTGGGGCTGGAGAGGTGCTTCAGCAGTCAAAGAATACAGATCATTCCAGAGGCCCTGAACCTATGTCAGGTGGTAACTCCAGCTCCAGGGGACTCAGTGCTCTCAGCTGGTCTCCAAGGGCACCTGAATTCATGTGAACACACCTATATGCTGCCTCCATATATACCCATGATTAAAAAAAAAACTACAAAAGCAACAACAATTCAGGCCTATTGACTTTGTTAAAAGTGAAACTCTTACCTGGCTTGAATTTTTACATCTTCAGTTCTCCGTAACTCACAGGTGTTGAGCAGTCTGGATCAGAGACTAGCAACCTGTTTCTGGAAAGTGCCTGCTAGTAAATATTTTGCACTTTGTAGGTAACATGATTTGGGTCTACTCTGACATCATAGTGTGACATTCACTGTAGAAAATGTCTTAGTCACTCTTTTATCACTGTAAAGAGACACCATGACCACGGCAACTCTTATAAGACAGAACATTACATTGGGCTAGCTTACAGTTTCAGAGGTTCAGTCCATTTTCATCATGGTGGGATCCATGGTGGGACTCTGGCAGGCACTGGAGCAGTAACAGTGAACAGTGCATTCTGGCCTGTAGGCAGAAAGGGAGAGACTGGGCCTGCCATGGGCCTACCTCCAGTGACACACTTTCTCCAGCAAGGCCATCCTTGCAACTCTCAAACATGCCCTGGTGACTAAGCATTGGATTATATGAGCCCATGGGGCCATTCTCATTCATACCGCACAGTACATACACGAATGGAGCAGTGTGCTGTGTCTTGAAGTAATTTTATTTATGACCGTTGGCATTTGGATTTCACGGGATTGTTTGTGCATGTCTCTGTATACCATGTGTTGGAAGGTGCCCAAGGAGGTGGGCGGAGAGCAGAGATCCCATGGTGCTGGAGCTACAGGTACGTGTGATTCACCTGGCCTGGGTGCTGGGAACTGAACTTGGGTCCTCTGGAAGAGCAGCAAGTGATATCAACCGCTGAGCCATCTCTCCAGCCCCTTATGTAATTTTTATGTGTCATGAAATATTGCTTTTTCAGTTAATAAAACATGTAGAAAGCATTTCTTAGCTCATGGCACATACACAAGCAGATGGAGGATGGGGACTGGCTAGCATGTCATTGGCGACTCTCGCTCTGGACCCAACACATTTGTGTGGTCCCCTCACATGCATGACAAAGAGATCCAGCCGTCTGGGCTGCAATGGAGCTTTTGTGTGGCAGGCAAACAACCACAGCCATGGGGATTGCCTCAGAGGGCTTTGAGGCCCTTTCGGACCCTAGAGAATTAGCCTTCTTTCCCGACCTTGTTCTCAGTTCTTTGTGTGTGAGTGTGTGTTATTCATTTGTGTATGTGTGCAGGTGTGCATACATGTGTGCTCACATGCAGGCTAGAGGGTGAAGTTGGGTGTCTTCCTCTCTACCTTAGCTTTTCAGATAGGATCTCTCATTGAACCTTGAACTAGACTGGCTAGACTGGCTGACCAGTGAGCTCCAGGGATCCGCTCATGCCCATCTCAGCCCTGGGGTTAGAGATGCATGCTTCCATGCCCAGCTTTTACACGGGTGCCAGGGATCTGAACTCAGATTCTGATGCTTGTGTACAAACACTTCACACAAGAGGCCATTTCCCTTGTCCCTGTAATTTTTTTTTTTTTTATGACAGGGTTTCTCTGTAGCTTTAGAGCCTGTCCTGGAACTAGCTCTTGTAGACCAGGCTGTCCTCGAACTCACAGAGATCTGCCTGCCTCTGCCTCCCAAGTTCTGGGATTAAAGGTTTGTGCCACCACTGCCTGACTCCTCTAAAGTATTTTTAAGTGTCTCTATTTAACGACATCCCTGCAAATGCAGCCATAGTTTAGTGACTACTTAGTGTTATTGGCAAGGGAAAGATATGGTCTGTCTTACTTACCCTCTGCTGCTGTGGTGGACACTATGACCCACACAGCTTGGGAAGGAAAGGGTTTGTTTTGTTACAGTTCTTCACTGAGGGAAATCAGGACAGGAGCTAACAGCAGGAACATGGAGGCAGGCACTGACTCAGAAACCATAAAGAAGTACTGCTTACTGGCTTTCTCTCCATGGCTGGCTTCAGCTTGCTTTTTTTATAGAACTCAGGACCACCAGTGGGGCTGCCCATAATGGCTGGGTCCCCCCACATCAATCACTAATCAAGAAAAACACCCCACAGGCACTCCCATATCTAATGGAGGCAATTCCTCAATAGAAAGTCCCTCTTCCCAAATATGTCTGGCTGAGCCTCAAGTTGGCAAAAACCAACCAGCACATTATTGACAGTGTAGAGGGAGAAATTTGGGCTCTCTGGTGCAAGATGGTTGGATTGGGCACCTTGGCCTGAGAATTCTGATGGTATGGACTTAAGAGGCTTCTTGGGCGTCAGGCCCGCTTTCCTCTCACTGGGAGTGAGGTCCTACCTGCCCAGAGCAATAACCCTGCAGGCTCCTTCCTGTCACAGCTGTGGTGAGGACACTTTTCCTGAGATGGCTGTGTAAAGCCTTTGCTCCCTTAGGTTTGACTGTGCTGTCTGTGGAAACACAAAGACGAGGAAGACAGTCCTGCCTTTTCAGACTCAGGCGCAGTGTGAGCAGCGGAGATACATGTTTGCAATGGAGATACATGTTTGCAACGGGGATACATATTTGCAAAGCACTAAAGAGCTCTAGTGTGCGTGGGTCCCACAGTGGACAGGGAGTTCTAGAGACGGAGGGTTGATGATGTAGGAGGGTTCTTCTGTATTTGGGTTACTCTCATTGGTTGAATAAAGGAATGCCTGGCCTATAGAATAGGACCCAGCCCTTAGGTGGGTGGAGTAGACAGAATGGAAGGCTGGAGAGAAGGAAATGTGACAGACGCCATGAATTCTCCAGCCTGAGATGGACACTGATTAGACTCATGCCGGTAAGCCCCAGTCAAGTGGCGATACATATTATCAGAAATGTTAGTTTTAGATGTGAGAGTTAGCCAAGAAAAGGCTAGTGATAATGGGCCAGGCAGAGTTTAAATGAATACAGTTTTCTTGTGGTTATTTTGGGCATAAACAAGTGGCTGCGGGCCAGGAGCCAGGTGCTGGGAATAAACGGCTGCACTCCACTCAGGTGCTGGGAACACAACCCGCACCTTATTTACAACAGGTTGGAGAGATCCTCGGAAGGCCAGATCACAGAAGACCTCACAGGCCTTCCTCAAGAACGAACCCGGAAGAAGTGGAAAGCCTTGAAAAGCTAGGAGGAGGTTTAAAAGCAAGCAGCTTTGGGGCTGTGATCCGAATCGGAGGAAGGACATCATAGGGGCTACATTAACTCAGGGCAAAAGCAGGCCAGTGCACCCGAGGCTGAGAGAAGGAGACGGTGGAAAAGTTTAAAAAGCTATGAGTTGAAGAGCGTGCCCACCACCAGGAGCGACCATAGGAGCAGTCCCTGTCGATGCTAGCACCAAATACTCGACAAGAAGCAACTGAAGGGAGAAGAGGCTTATCTTAGCTCACTGAGCCTGGAAAGACTCATCAGGACCTGTGGAGACAGAAGTGGGACACACCTTGCTTATATCCCAGCAGGTTGCAACTGGTCGGCTGGAACTGGGGCAAGCTATAGCCTATAGCATCTGCCTCCAAGAGACCCACTTGCTAAACACAGCAGTCAGCTCCACAGCCACAGGAGCATGAGAGTAGGACTCCACCCCCTCTCATGTCTTGGAGAAACAGGAAGTTGAGCTGGGACAGGAGGGAAGGCTGGTCTAGAAATCTCAAAGCCCACCTACCCCAGATAAAACCCATTTCCCCCAGAGAAACCCTGTCTCAACAAACAAACAAACAAACAAACAAACAAACAAACAAACAAACAAACACCATCTCCCCCAGAGTTCCACAGCTTCCCAAACAGTGCCCCCAGATGGGTCCAAGTATCCAAACACATGAGCCTGGTAGGGGCATTTCAAAACAATGCAAACTATTAGTGGGCATCAAGGAGACAAAGGCGGACTGAGGAGCCATCGGCTTCAGGCCTGCTCACTGAAGTCTCTGTGGGAAAGATTAGCAGAAAGAGGGCTGGGCTGCTTGCAGACGGACTCAAGTTGTGCCCAGAGCTGAAGGCAGCCAGGGAGAGGATGAAGAGCAAGGGAAGTGGAGAAGAAATAACTCCTCAAAGATCATACACCACCATCAGGGCTCAGGAAACAGTGGCAGATGACTCATCCGAAAGCAAGAGATTTCCAGGAAGAGAGAATGGGAGAGCCTAGAGGGGCATGTGTGTGTACATGTGTATCTGTGAAGATGTTTACTTTGAATTTTATAATATTAAAAACTTGAAATGACAGACACAGTCAACAGTGGAATTCTCATAGCATGCCTTATGATATAACACCAACAAGCCATCAAAATGTTTAAAAAAAAAGTAAAGGATTTAGAAAATATTTATTGAGCTATTACTTCTGTCAGATTCTGTTTTAGTTGGCTTTCTGCAAAATATTACCTTAATGTTCATTTATAATTTACTATTAGTTAAATTTTCTTATTTTTTTGTCTTTCCTTCCTCAGAATCTGTGAAATAATTTTGTATACTGTGCTAGCTTTCTGTTACTGGGGAAAAAAATAGCTGAGAAAATCCACTTAAAGCAGAGAGAGTGACTTCATTTTACAGTTTCAGTTCCTGGCTGGATGAATCCTCGGTTTGGTGCCTGAGGCAAGACAGTGGTGCTGACCCAAGCCAGAGGAGGCTGCCAGCAAGAAAGAGGGTGGGAGAAAGGGAGAGGGGTAGAGGGAGAGGCAGAGAGAAGCAGGAGTCAGAGAAGGGCCAGGGAGAAGGTTAGGTTAAAACATAGCTCCTAAGAGCACCCCCACCCTCTCCCTCAAACTAGGTCCCCCTCCTCAGTTACCATCACCTCTGAACCTCTCAGTGGATCAACCCATTGATGAACTCAGAACGCTCATGGTCCATCACTCACAATGTCCCCTCTCTAAACTGTATCAGGAACCAGTTTTCAACATGTGAGCCTGTGGGCAATATTTCAGGTCCAAGCCATAGTCATAACTATTGTAAGTAAATCCACTGGACCAGGTAGATGCCAGAGGTGGGCCAGTGGGTTTAGTAGCAGGGAAATCTTCAGCCATTTAGTCTGAACAGTCATTGTTTTCAAGATGTTGAGCCATTCTTACCTCCCCAAGGCAAACGTCAACTGGTTGAATTTGGTTTTTTGTTGAATTAAAAAAAAATTATCAGTGAAGAACCAGAGAATTAAAATTCCATTAAGGTCTTGTGTCTACGTTCATCAGAGACACAGGTCTGTAGATTCTTATTCTGAGGTATCTTTGTCTGGCTTTGATATCAGAATAATTCTGACCTCTTAAGTCTTTATTCCTCTTGAACATTTAGGAAGATTGTGAGATAAACTTGTGGGACTTTTTAATGAACTTTTCTTGAGATCTTGGTCAACGATTAGTCTCTATACTTGTTACAGATGACATACACTTTTCTGTCTCTTCATGGTTTAGGTATGATTATATTGTGTGTTTCCTGGAATTGATTAATTAATTTCTTCTGAGTTATCTAGCCTGTTGGTGTATAGTTAATTGGTCATGTAGTTTTGAATGGTCCTTTTAAAATCTCTTAGACATCAGCTATACTGTCTTCCATTAATTGATAATTTTATTTGCGTATCCCTTCTTTTTCTTATTAAGTTAATACATCTAAATAGTATTTCAATGTATTTATCTTTCCGGATTTTTAACGATTCACATTACTTTTTAAAAACTGTCTTTCTGTTCCCTATCTCACTTACATCTGTTCCCATTGTCTCATTCTCTTTGCTAACTCAGGCTTAGCTGGTATCTTAGTTAGGTTTCTGCTGCTGTGATAAACGCCATGACCCAAAGCAACCTGGAGAGGAAAGGTTATTTACATCTTACCCTTCTAGGTTGTCTATGCTGAGGGGAGTCAGGGATGGAGTTTAAGCAGGGCAGCCAGGGAGGAATTCAACTTACTGGCTTACTGCTCATGGCTTGCTCAGCCTGCTTTCTTATGGGACGCTAAGACCACCACCTTCCCAGAGGTGGCGTGGTCCACAGTGAGCTGGGCCCTCCCACATCAGTCATCAGAGAAAATCCACCTCAGGTTTTCGCCATGGCCAGTCTGGGAGGGGCATTTTTTAAATTGAGGTTTCCTCCTTCCAAAAGACTCTAGCTTGTGTTAAGCTGATGTAAAACTAGTTGATGTATGGCTTATTCTTTTCTAATTCCTTGAGGCAAGAAACTAATTGTTATTTTGTATCTTTCCTGGCACACGCCTTTGATCCCAGCTCCTCAGGAGGCAGATGCAGGTGGATCTCAGGAATTCCAGACCAGGCTGGTCTACAGAGCAAGTTCTAGGACAATTAAGGCTACACAGAGAAACCCTGTCTCAAACAAGAAACAAATTACTACATTTACTTAGTATGTGTGGGTAGAGGTGTGTGCACATTTGTGGCATGTGTGTGGAGGTCAGAGGATAATTTTAGAACACACTTGTCTCTTTCTGCCACAGGAGTCCTCAGGTCATTAGGCTTCTTGGCAATTGTCTTGGCCACAGACATTTTCCTGACCCCATCTATCTTCTCTTTGACATAGGTACTCATTGTGATAAACTGCATTGCTACTGCCTTTGCTACACTGATGTGCCTTGAAGGTGAAGATGTTTCTCGTAGACAGTCTGCAATTGGATCTTGTTTTCATTCATTCTGCCACATCATGTCTTTTTACTGTAGAGTTTAATCCATTTGCATTTAAGGTAATTATTGAGGAGGAAGGATTTACTATTGCTGTTCTCTTAACTGTCTTATATTTATCTGATGGTCCTTTTCTCTGACTTCTCCTTTTGTGTGTTTTATATTTTTGGATGCTTTAACACTCATGTACATGGTGGTTAATTTTATGTGCCGATTTCAGTGGGTCATAGGATGATCATGATAGACTTTGGTTTTGGGTATGTCTGTGAGATGTTTGCGTTGGTGGACTAAAGGAGGAGATTTTCCTCTTCACTGTGCTAGGGTGTAGTCTAATTCACTGAGAGGAAGAAGAGGGATTAGCCTCCTTGGCTTGTTGCCTACTTAAGCTGGGAAGTGTCCTTTTGTCTCCAACCCTGACTCTCAACCCCTCAGAGTAGTTATATCACTGGTGGGTGGAGGTTTTGTAGAGCAGGTCATCATAGGCCTTCCATTCCTCCATAATTATATGAACTCTGACCTCTCACCATCACACTCTGACCTCTCTGCTACAGTTCAAATTTGGACTGTCCCCACAGGCTCATCTTTTGAGTACTTAGTCACCTGCCTGTGGTGATCATTTAAAGACTCTGGAACCTTTGGTATGGGGCTTGGCTGGTCAACTAGGTTACTGGGAGTGGACCTTTGAAAGTTATACATGCTATGATGATTATTTTTATTGTCAACTTAACAAAATTTAGAATTTTCATGAAAATATACCTCTGAATGTTCCTGTGGAGATATTTCTAGAAAGATTTAGCTAAACAGAGGAGTCGCACTTTGGAAGTGAATGTGGGCAGCATCGTTCCAAGGGCTGGGGTCTCAGGCAGAATAAAAACAGGAGAGTGACCCAAAGCAGCCTTGATCTCTCTGCTTCCTGCCTGTGGGTGCCATGTGACCCTCACAGTTGTCTTCCCTGCCTTGATGAACTATATTCCTTCTCAAACCACGAGCCCAAGTAAGTCTGTCTTCCCTTAAGTGACTTCTGGTCAGGGAGAAGTAATGAATACAGAAAAATCAGTACCCGGACCGGACCATTGCTTACTAGCCCACGTGGTTCTCAGGCCTTCAGAACTAACTGTAGGAGGAAAGGGCTCGAGTTTGGAACTCTGGGCTTGAGGAGTCCTAGAACATTGAAGCAGACCTTAACAGGTCATGGTCACAGGGGGCTGGAAGACCAGAGGCTAAGAGAAATGTGGACAGTGGAGGCCCAGCTCGTAAATTTATAGAGGAGAGCAAGGATTCCGTCAGGAACTGGGCTAGAGGCCATTTGTGTGGCTGCATCCTGCCAGCACCCTATGAACCCAACTGGGACGGAATTAAGAGGTTAATGGATTAGCATAGCTGGCAGAGGAAATTGCATCCTAGGAGAAATTCAAGTTGTGTCCCGATCTCTGTTCAAAGCTGTTATCCGAGTCCACAGAGAGGAAGGCAGCAAGTGGAGCCGAAAGACATGGAAAATGTGCCGTTTGGCAGGGCAAGGATAGAGTTTAAAGTTGCACACAAGTAGGTAAAATCCAGCAGCAATCATTAGAGGGATTAACCCCATGGAAGAGAGACCTAGAGCTTTGAGGAAAGTGCTCCTCCCCATCATAGCCTTCAACTTGTAAAAATAAAAATGCATTTGAAAGGACAGAACCTGAACTAAGAATGCAGCTGAGAACCGTTCCCTGCTTGAAAGCAGTCACAATGACACACAGAGGCCACTTCTACCTTGGTCCAAGGGTGCCAAGATGTATTTTGAGTTGGCAACAGAACTTGTTGGTATTGTCCCTATGGTTCCGGCTAGCATGACAGATACACAATTGAGGAGGTCATGGTGTCTTGTTCCATGGTTCCAGAGAGCCACTGAGAACAGACAATGTGTAACCGGGTTGGACTCTCTGGTAGTGGTAACCATTATGTGAAGCTGTGAAGAGGCTCAAGGCTCAGTGGAAACCCTAGGACCATGGGTTGTTCACAAAAGAAGTTGCAGGCACAGGGTACAGGCAGCCCAAGAAGGGGGTTTCATAAGTTGCAGGCAACAGAGCTGGGTGCTCCAAGCTTCCCAGGCTGTTAAAGTCCAGATCACAGCTCCAGAGACTGTACATGGAGTTGCAGAATTTGGTGTTTTCTCAGATGGATTTTTATGCTTTCATTTCTCTTTTTTTTTGAAATGAAAATGTTTATTCTGTGTCATTGTATATAGGAAGTATGTAATTTATGTTCTTTTTTAAGAGTAGAAGAAAAGTATGTGGGTATTTTTCCCAAAATTTTAAACACCACATGCATACAGTGCACATGGAGACTGGAAGAGGTTGTCAGATACCCTGGAACTGAAGTCATAGGTGGTTGTGACCCACCATGTCATTGCCGGGTTGTTGGGAATAGAACCCATGTCCTCCGGAAGAGCAGATAGTGTTCTTAACTGCAGAGCCGTCTTCTCTAGCTTCATAATTTATTCTGAAATTGCTCACAGCTAATAGATCACATTAAGCCTCAAAAGAGACTTTGGGCTTTTGAACAGTGTTGGGCTGTTAAGGACTCCAGGAACTCTTACAGACAGACTAAATGTATTTTGTATCATGAGATGTAAATGTGACTTTAGGGACCAAGGGTGGGATGCAATGCTATGATTTGAAGCAATGTCCCTCCGGAGAGCAAAAACAATAAGCTTCACTTCTTTTCTCTTTTGTATAACTTCTACAGGTATTTTCTTGATACGTACATAAAATATATTAACAGTATACTCTCAACTAGTGACAGTGTAGCTACAATCACCTGTAAAATGATATATTTTATTGACTTAACAATTTTACATCTATTCATACTATGCATCTTTTAACATTCTTTGGCTATAGCTATTTTTCATATTTTTGGATTTTAATGTTTATTATGTGTCAAGCAGTGACGTCCTCACTCCCATTACTGTGATAGCATGTTTTATATGCGGCTACATATTTTCCCATATCATTGTGTTTAGTACTTTCCCACGCAACTGTGTTACTGACTGATACCCTTTCATTTCAGCTAAAGAACTCCTTTTTGACTCTAGGTTCCAGGGCAGATTTGGTGGTGATGAACTCCTTTAGTTTTGTTTGTCTAGGGAAGTCTCCATCTTGTGTGTGTACGTGTGTGTGTGCTTGTGTGCTTGTGTGTGCTATATGTACGTATTCCTGTGGGTCTGTGTGTGCATGTGGATACTATAGGTTGACTTAAGTGTTTCCACCGATTATTTTCCACCTTATTTTTTGAGACAGGGTCTCCAGCCTGGCTGGGCTGACTGGACAGAGAACTCATGGATCCTACCTGCCTCCCTAATGCTGGGATCACAGATGTGTACCCTGTGTTTACGTGGGTATTGAGGATCTGAACTAGGGTCCTCATGCTGGTATAGCAAGCTCCTTACCCACTGACTCATCTCCCCAACCGCCTCTCATTTTTGTAGACTATTTTTTTCTGTGCATAACATTCTTAAGCTGATAGGGTTTTTTTTTCCTAGCATTTTGAAATTATCATTTCACTCCCTTCTATATTTCTGAGAAAATCTGGTGTCTCACAGAATACAGTTTCTTTTCATGTAAACAAGGATAGCACCTCAGGCTAAAGCCTAGGTTAGGTCACAAAACAAGTCTTAAGTTTAAGGAGATTAAGGTTAAATCAAGTTCCTTTTCTGACCTCCAAGGGACGAAACAGGTGAATGTGGTGGGAAAATAGGAAAATTTAAAAATCCATGAAAATGAACGCTCCATCAAACTGCTGCTGGATCCAAGAGTGACAAGACATTTGTAGCTCGTCGCTTCCAACATTCCGTCTTTGGTAGTTTGATCAACCCTTAGTGTTTCTTTGCCATAAACAGTGAACTGCAGCTACCTTCCTGGGATATATGCATTAGCTACTTTCTATTGTAATAAAACACCATGACCAAGGTAACTCATAAAAGGAAGTGTTTGATTATAGAGGGTGAGAGTCCATGATGACCGAGCACAGGCGTGGTGGCAGGAGCAGTTGGAAGCAGCGAGCACACTGGGAATGGCAAGGCCAGTCCCCAGTGATGCATCTCCCCAACAAGACCAATCTCCTAATCTTTCCCAAACAGTTTCACCAACCGGGGACCAAGTATTTAAACATTTGATTCTGTGGGGTCCATTCACATGCAAACCTCCGCTGTATGTATGTGTTCAAAGAAGTAATAGAGCAAAGATAAGGTCAGAAGTACACCTGCAAACTCTGTAGATAAGTGAGCAATGCTCCTCTCTCTAGTTTTATAATCAAGGATTAGAATGTCCTACCCTCACACAAACCTCCATGTCTCGTTACGACTAATTATGAAATTAAGCAGCGTCATGACTGAGCTGTTTCTTAGTTCACCCAGGGAAAGGCACATACAGATCACAAGTGACCGGTGACTCAGAAGTTCCTTGTCCTTTTCCAGCCAGTGATCAGTCAGGCAACACACGGAGCTTCTTCTGTTAAGTGGGGACTGTTGGGGAGGTGGTGGTGATACTAGCCAGAGAATAGGCCTCCCCTGTCTCAGGTGCATATGAGTGAAGAGGCCAAGATGAGGCCCGTGTGTATGCTGGACTCGGAGAGTACTAACAGGGCATCTGCGGGAACAGTTTCTCTTATTTATTTAACAAACACCTAATGAACAGTTGTAGGCACCAGGCCTGCTTTCTGATACCAGGCACACAGTGAAGAAGAGATCGCACTCCCCACTTTTCTGCTCTCCTTGGAGGGTAGATAATTGAGCCAGTAGAGAAGGCAGGCAGTAGTGAGGAATGAGGGGGATAAGGTGAGAGACTGCTGTTTCTTAAATTGTCCAGAAAACTGTCTCTAGCTTGGTGGAGACTGAACAGAGCAAGGGATACATAGACGATGGTTTCGGGGGCTTATTGAGGGTCTTGGGCCTGAGGCTGGCACTCACCGGGTGAATGACAACAGTCAAGAGGAAGTAACATACCTGGGGTGCAGGGAAGATGAATCCCACAGGTGGGGTGGGACCAGGAGGGGCCCTGTGGCCATTTAGTAAGCTGACTTTCACTCAGCAGGATGGAAGCCACTCAACCACACTGAGCAGAGAATCTGGACTAAACAGGTTCAACAGGGACACTTGGGCTGTTCCGGTAAGACCAGAATAGGGGGAAACTAGGGGCATAGCTGGTGGCCAGAGGTGGTGATGGCTTGTACCAGGGTAGTCGCGCTGGAGATGTGAGAAACAGACTGATTGTGGCTAGGTATTAAAGGTGGAGCGGACAGGATCTGGAGACAGCGTGGGGTTGGGTGTGAGAGGAGACAACCTTGGCAGAAGCAAATGGGAGGATGGTGCCACACTGAAGGGAGGACATTAAAAGGCCTGGGACACCAGCCACTCCTGGAAGGAGAGAGCAGATTTGGTGAGCATGCTTGCTTGTTCTAATTGGGAGATTGTAAATAGGTAAGCCAATCCCCTGGGGTGGGAGCAGCTGAATCCGGTTGGCAGACCAGTTGGGTTTGGCTTTCAAGGTATTATCATATACCTGAATTGGCCAGCTCATATAAATTTGTATAAAAACTTGGGTTTCCTGCTCCTCGGAGAACAGTGAGAAGCCTGGCTGTGCTGGTAGGTGAATGACAGCTGGGTCCTTTGGCAGGCCATGCTCTGTTCAGAGAGTAACCGTGTCCCCAGCCCTCTATTGTCCTACAGCTCGTGGTCACCCTCTGAGCCCTGTCATCTCAGTGGAAAACAGAGTAACAGTGATGCCTACTTTCTGGGCATAACAGAGATCATTTCCGTAAAGCACAATGCGGTGTTTACCAAGTGCTTAAAATACCTGCTGTTGTTGCTCCTCCAGCCATTTTATCCTTCTTAGTGTGGCTATTACCTTTGCTGCTTCATCTCACCAAGCTTCGAGGGCTCAGGCAGAATCCGGAGAGCTAGAGCTAACAGGATTTGAGAGGTGAATGACGCTCTCCTTAATGACTGATGGCACCAACCCAGAAAGCAGGAGGGGAGGGAGGGAAGCAAGCTCCTAGACACCTGGAAAATTGTGTCTGCCTCAGCGGTATCAGCCCCGGCAGATCGGAGCTCATCTCTCTTCTTCCACAGAGCTGGGCACAGTCGCCTGGCTCACCCAGTGACTCATCTAATAGCCCTGCAAGTTTGCCCAGCTTGCAGCCTCACAAATTACATTTGCAGCCTCCTTATCAGGCAAGCTAGGAAATTAAACCTAAACGGCCACGGTGTTGCTAAGTAATACGGCAGCGTACATAGACACCCGAGGCTGAGACCATCATAGCCCCATTAAAGCATCGTTCCCCACTGTGGCTAATAAGGTTTGAAATCTTCTAAGGAAACCCGCTGTTCTTTTTTAAGGTCAGGAAATGGGATAATTTGGTTGTAAGCAAGTGACGGAGCTGCTTTTCCTAGATGTGTGTGCGTGCGCACGTGCCCATATGAGACATCTCTGTCTCCATTCTATCTTCAATACAAATGGGAGAAGATCAGAGACAGCCATCCTGCCATTTCTGTACCCTGGGCTCTGACCTGGGAGGGCCAGGGTCCGATCTAACTCCAGGTTCCTCACCTGGCACGGAGGTGTTTGTTGGGTGCCTGCTGGCTCTCCTGAACTTGAGATTCTACTGAAGAAAATGCAGACACACATCACTGCTGCTGGCTTTTTCTATGGGTGCGGGGGATCTTAGTATCTGTATGCTTTCAATTCGAGTACTTTTATTGACTGAGCCATCTCCCTAGAGCCTCAATTTACTCTTTGAGAGAGTCTCATGTAGCTGAGGCTAGCCTGCAACTCTGTACAGTTGTCTTAGTTTAGGTTTTTACTGCTGTGAAGAGACACCATGACCATGGCAAATCTTATAAAGGAAACATTTAATTGAGGGGGCTCATTTACAGTTCACAGGTTCAGTCCATCATGGTGGGAACATGATGGCATGCAGGCAGGCTGAGGGTCCTACATCTTGCAGGCAACCGGAAGTCAACTGACTGTCACAGGGAGTGAAACTTGAGAAAAAGACCTCAAAGCCCGCTCCCACTTCCAACAGAAGGTGTGGCCCAGATTAGAGATGTACCCTCCAGCCTCAAAGTCTGGATTAAAGCCTCCTCCTCCAACAAGGCTACGCCTCCTAATAGTGCCACTCCCTATGAGATTATGAAGGTCAAATGCATTCAAACTACCACAGTAGCCAAGGACAAATTTATATTGGGATTGCAGGTCTAAACCACGTACCTACTTTATTCACATTGAACCTAGGACTTTGTGCACACCAGGCAAGGATTATACCAACTTCACTACATCCCAGCCCTGACCCCTTCCCTAAACAGTATCTTTAGTCACATCTTGTCTATCATAATGAGTATTAATTTTCAAGATTCGCTCCAGTGGGCTAAGTGCCATACTATGGGGCTTACAAGACTGCAGCCCAGTGGGTGTATTTGTCCTGCCCAGATCTGGTCGTCCTCAGTATCTGGCTCATAAGTCCCAATGTCCCAATGTTTACGATTCAGAGTTGTCTGTGGCACCTGTGTGAAGGGAGACACAGCAGTGCCCAGAGAGGGAGGATGTCTCCAAATCAGTCCTACTCTTGTCAAAGGTAAACTGTGCCCATCTCTGTAGAGAATAGTGTTTTCTGCTGGAACTGAGTTGACCTGGGAGCCATGCGGCTGACCAGTGGTCTGAGGGATTCCCTCCATGCCCAGCACGGTTCTCACAGTGTGGGGAGGCACATGCCATGAAACACTGGGCCAGCAGAGATCAGATTTCAAGGGTGCCTTTTGTCTTGACAACTCATTCGGTTTAAATACTGAAATTCAGTTTTTATACCACCAACACATCCCATTTTGTAGAACTTTACAAATCTTGCATGGTTGTGAGCTATGATTTTGTTTGTATATGTATGACCTGCCACTTGGGTCCTTTTCACATGGCTACTTTTGACAGGAGTCTCGCTCCTTAGGGAAGAGTTGCAGTACTTTGCCATGCAAGGAATCTTGACTGTGTCAAAGCATCATTTTCTTGCTCTGGAAGCTCATCACTTGCTTGAGTGAATGTATGCTTTCTCCTTGGATTGATGCTATAACCCAGGAGCGGCCTCGAACCCAGTGGCTGCAAGTCTGGCTGTGCTGCTAAGCACATCTAGTACAGGCCTCTGTACTCACCTGCTTCTGAGATGATCAGTTCCAGCGGAATTGCCTACATTGGTTTAGAAACAGCCATGTACTGCTCTTTTTTTTTTTTTAATGAAATCTTTGTTTTTTTTCTCCAGGAGAACATTGGAGAAATATAGTCTGTGTAACAGGTTTTCCAAATGATAGGTTCCCAAGTATGAAGGCACAGTACCCTCATTGCCTAGTACTACACTGACCAACTCTGCTGTGCGGGGAATCTTTGGTTCCAAGAGAGTCAGCAGGCCATGATGCTGTCTTCACTTCAAAGAGTTATCTGGAAGCAGAAGGTACAGATATGGGCCACGGGGATAAGCCAGGACCAGCGAGGGTCCTGCTTCAGGGGTCACAGAGGCTGATTCCACATGACATGTTGACTCTAACAGGAAGTGCTCTATCGTAGCAAATGAAGAGACTAGCCATTAGCCAGGAATGTGAGTGGAAGGATACATTCCAGGAGTGAGGTCTGGGTGAAGTGAGCAGCTAACAGATGCCTGGGTTTACTGGAGAGCCATGGTGATCAGGGCATGTTTTAGTTTGGAGCTACTGGGCTCACAGCATCATTCCATAGGCTTCTCTGCCCTTGGTGCCACTTGGCCTTCATGCCTTTAATCTTGTAGGTGGACCTGCCTATTTCCCAAGAGCTGGAGAGCCTTTTGAAGCTGCGTGCTCCTGTGTATTTGTGAACTGGCTCAGGTGCAGAGGAGGCATGAGAAAGCAGAGCCCTTCAGAGTCCATTCTCATTTGTGGAGGGAGAACTGCACACACTACCTTCACACACCAGGGGGGCTTTGTTGGTGGGACTCAGAACCGTGACAAACCCCTGCGTGCAGACTGTGAGGGCTCGTACAGGTGCTAGGAGATCATGATGAGAAGCCTCTGTGGGATCTGCTGCTCAGGGCCCTTTCCCTCCTCTCAGTTCTTCCAGGCAGGTTTGTAGGAACACAGTTTATCACTTCACAAACTGACGGGTGACCTCGAAGATCCCCACAGACTCCCGAGCCTGCTTCTCATAGTCTATCCAATCCTTTCCTTGCAGATTGACTTCATGGAAGACTGTCCCTGACTCCACACCTTTGCAGCAAACCTGGCCTGGGGCTGGAAGTCAATTGTCTCATTGTCTTCAGCATTGTAAGACTTGATGGTGCTGCTCAAAATTTCAATGGAGTTTTCTGTGCACACAGTTTGCACTTCTGGACCCTGGAGGTACTGCTACGGGCTCCTTTCAACACCACACTGTCCAGCGATTGGATATATTGCCACTTCTCTGAAATCTCACCATAGTTGCCACATTTCATCTTCAGATACCACCGGAAGTCCTCACCCATTGGCTGAAGGTTGGTGATGTTCTTCAGCGTGGCTTTGAGCTGCAGCGCGACTTTCCCCATAGCTGCCTCATCCATGTTATGCTGCTGCAACCTCTGTTTTTCCACGTACTGCACTTTCAAGGGGGAGAGTAAACACGGCCATCACTGGCAGGGTCCTCTGGTAGATAAAGGTCAGGGCATTATTTGAGGGCCACAGAAGGTACAGCTCCCAGGTTAGACCAGTGACACATTATAGCTTTGTGCTCTTGGGACATTCCCACCCCAATCAGACTTGTGTTCATCTCCACTAGCTTGAAAAGTTCTGGCTATGTCTAAAACTCCAGCCTTCCTCCGTTTCCTGTGAAATGAAGACTGGTGAGAAGCCCAGATATGCAGGTGTAACTATGAAGGCCATTAGAAAGCAAGAGTGTATGATTCTGACCAGAAATTACTGCACATTCAAGGTGGGAAAGGTTAAAAAAAAGAGAGAAGACTCTACATAAAATAAAATTAAGATACGTGGGGGTGGTACCCATCTGTAGCACCAACAGGTGGGAGGCAGAAGCAAGAGAATCGGGAGTTCAAAGCCAGCCTCAGTGACATAGTAAGTTTGAGGCCTAGATTACATGAGATCATGTCACATATATAGACTCACTCTCTCTCTCTCTTTCTCTCTCTCTCTCTCTCTCTCTCTCTCCACACACACACACACACACACACACACACACACACACACACACACACACTTCACATTTCTAGGCCGTCTATTAACTGGGTGATAGTCATTGCTTTCTGAAACATCTATTTGAAATGTACAGATGCTTTCTTACACTACACACATTTATGCACACATGCCTATATATTTTTAAAAGTGAGATTAACCTATTTTTAAACTAGTGTTTTCATCTAATATTATTATAAGCAGTGTGTTCTCTGTCGTTAAGTAACTCTACAATATCATTTTGATTGCCTGCCACTCATGTTAAGGAAGATGCTAGTCTATTTAGTCAATCTCTATCATGTGACACCCGTGGTGTTTATTATTTTTTTTTTTGGTCATTATAAACATTGACGTGATGGATATCCATGGGTTTTATTCTTCATATTGAACTTTATCACTTAAAATTTTAAACAATTGCATTTATTTATTTAATGTGTGGGTTGATGGCGGGTGTGCACCATGCTGTGCATTTGGGGGGTCAGAGGATGACTTGTAGGGGTTGGTTCTCTCCTTCTGTCATATGGGACCTGGGGTTCCAATTCAGGCAGTCGAGTTTGGCAGCAAGGAACTTTACCTGTCAAACCATTTTGTTAACTCTAGAACTTTTTGGGGGGATGTATGTTGCGTGTGCATGTATATACGCATGCTCCCATGTGTATATATGGGTGTACATATATGTAGAAGTTGATTGTTTTCCACCTTATACACAGATATAGAGTCTCCCACTTGAGCCCAGGGCATGGCAATTGGCTAGTCTAGCTGGCCATCTTGCTCTGGTGAGCTTGTTGCTGCTGTAAAGAACTGATTACACGTGTGTGTCCCACCATGCACACCTGGCACTTATGTGGGTTCTGGGGCTCTGACTCCTGTCTTCACGCTTGCACAGGACCTCTCTTTCCGGCTGAGCTATCTCCCAAACCCCCAGAACTTAAAACAAATAAACCTGTGTTTGGTGTGGATAAGGCTATATACATTTCTTTTGTTTTGCGCTGCTTCTACATCTCCCCAGTGCAGGCCCAGCTAATCTCCGACACCTGGACTCAGCCACCCTCCCATCTCAGTCTGCAGAGCATTAGGATTGGAGACATACACAGTCACTTCTGGCTTGTGTGTGTCACCAACCAGCTGTATGCAGTTTCCTTTAGTTATAAACAAAAATGGATTTGTCATCTTGAAAGGTGAAATGGGCATTTCATTGTTAATATCCGGGATTACGTGAGGTTGAGCATTCTGTGAGTAATTGGCTGGTGGGGCTATTCTGAGCCCCCTGGTTTCCAGACAGGGAGTTTAAATGCTATTAGTTAGCACTTAGGAAGATGAAATTGGCGTGTGCTGCAGCAGCAGAGGGCTGTTAGAGCGGTCACCGCTGGTCTTCAGAGCCTAAGATTCATCTTCCTAAGATCTGTTTTCAATCATCCATTAGTGGGCTTTTAGTCCAAGCCTATATTGCTGGGCTAGGCCTGTAGCTGGCGGTAAAGGCAGGACTCAACAGGCTTGCTGGTTGGGCTGCAGTCACGGGCTTGGGCAGCTCAGGGGTGGGTTTTCTGTACTTCCGGCCTTTTCTCCCTCCCCATCATGCATGCAGACAACCAGAGAGCCGCAGCTCTCTCTGGATTTTAGTTGGTCTTTTCCCTCCAGTCAGTGGGGATACTTTGGGCCTGAGGTTGAGGGAAGGAGGCTTAGGAATATAAACACATCTCAGTGTCTAGTGAGTTTTTAGGTTTAGAGGCTGGCCGAGAGGGTGGGGGAGATGACTGAACAGGGCAGCCAGAGTTTGGTGTGAGCATGGTAGGCAAGAATGTACCCTGAGTTAGACCTGCAGATACTTGCCGTTTTGGGCAGGATTTGAGAACAGGTTGATGATACTAATGAAAGTGACTTTAGTGTCCCTTATTACAATTGAAAGACCCTGGGACTGATCTAGTTACAGACAGATGAGACAGGGTGTGTTTAGCCAGTTTCAGTGACTGAGATACTGAACAAGACCCCAAGGTCCAGGAAGTCTGAGGGTTACTGGCTTCTCTGTGGCCAGGGCAGGAAGGAGGGGCTGCTCCCATGAAGGCATGGCTAGTCAGCCCCTTCATGATCCCCGACTGTAGGTGCTTTCTGAGGAGTGTAGGAGTGATAGAAATGTCCCTGGAGTGTGGAGAGAAGGCTCAAGCTATTGAGTTTATTAAAATACTATTAAGTATATACTTTCTAGTTCTTAGAATCACGAGGCACGAATAACCCAGAGAGGCAGCCAATAGGAGAATTCAACTGGCCCATTTATTGTTATAAGAGGCCAGAGGCTGAAGAATTCATACTTTGGCTGTTGACTCTGAAGTACCTTGACCAAAGCCAACTGAATTAAATTTATTAAAAAGGCTTACAAGTACCACAATGCCTTGTGGATAAAGATTTTTAGAAGTGAAAACTAAGGTCTAATATTGGCGAGTCCTCTGTTCTTCTGAGGCAATATTACCCCTGAATGTGGTATGTATTTTAGAAATTAGAGACTGAGAATATAGGAGCATTTTGGCAGGGATTTACCTCAGGCCTTCACTACAAAGTTTGTCATGGTCAGAGGAGAGGGGGAGGAGAGAGAGGGTGGCCCATGATGTTGGCTGCCATGGAGAGGTGAGCCATCCTTTGGAAGGAAGAATTTGGATGAATTTGGTTGACTTTATAGTGTGCCAACACTTTGTTAATCACAGTGAAGTGGTTTTTGTGTTTTTCATAGCTTCTTCATAATCTGACTGGTCTTTATAGGATATTTTCCACTGGTTTATTGAATTTAAATTTGTCAGTCTTGGCCTCGTGGGAGGGTACACTTTATCACAGGTATGTAAGGGAAGCTGAACAGCATAGGCTGTAGCAGTGATGTGCTGCTGGGTGTGAAACCCTAGTCCCCATGGTGCCACTGTTGGGTCACCGATGGACTGGTTGTGCCAGACAGAGTGCCTCGGACCACAGTAGGCACCACTGTGGGAGTTGATCTCCTGTCCCCATAGGGGCACTGTGGGGTCACCGATGGGCTGGCTGTGCCAGAGAGAGTGTCTTGGACCACAGTAATCACCACTGTGGAAGCTCATCTCCTGTCCCCATAGGGGCACTGTGGGGTCACAGATGGACTGGCTATGCCAGGGAGAGTGTCTCAGACCACAGTAGTCACCACTGTGGAAGCTCATCTCCCATCCCACCTCAGCAGCAGCAAGGCTTTGTTGTCTGTCTCAAGTTGGCATACCACTGTGGTATGCCACACGTTAAAACTGAGAAAGCTTTGAAAGGAATTCTAGACACAAAAGAACAGGAGAGGTCTTCCTGATTCAGCGGTAGCAACAGCAACAACAACAAAAACCTCACACGGTTTTGAAATGGCAGGTTCTTGGGCCGTGCTGCCAGCATGAGCTCTGACTCTTTTGGGAGGTCCAGCTATGAAGCATTTAAATGGGGCTTGTGAGCAGAGTTCTACAACTTGCTTAATGGCAATGACAGACCTGCTGCCACCCATCCCTGGATCTGGGATGGGGAGAATGGCTCTCAGAGGCAATAAATGGACCTCTGACATGTTGGACTAGGCAGAGCCAAAAGGAAAAGCAGACTTGTTGGCCCTAGTCGCATCCACTAAGAAAAGAAAAATTACAGATACACAATAAAGACATATTCAGATAAAAAAAGACCTCTAAATGGGTCACCGTGTTGCATAAATGTACATAGGCTTGGGAGAGAGAAGAAAAAGTATAGAAAGTTAAACTTACAGA
>JAQHUG010000144.1:2976985-3003634 GCA_028555095.1 Dicrostonyx torquatus
GTGTGCACGTTTGTGTCTTTATGATCTCATCCACGTGTGTGCACGTTTGTGTCTTTATGATCTCATCCACGTGTGTGCACGTTTGTGTCTTTATGGTCTCATCCACGTGTGTGCACATTCTGTCTTGCCAGCCAAGGACTCAGGCCAATGTTAGGAGAAGCTAGGGGAGGTGCAAAACAAACAAACAAAACAAAACAAACAACGAGTGTTAAACCTCTTTGTACTGATCAGATTGGAGCTAAACCCAACAAGAAATGTAGCGGTAAGTTTTAACTGGACAGATGGGAGATCAGGGTTTGTAGACTCATTCATTCTCACTTAACTGAGCCTGGCAAGAGTCTATGGTACATGTGCAGGTGTGTGCGTGTGTGCACACACACACGTACATGTGAACACACACACTGGAAATACCTCCCAAGGGCATCAAAGCAAGCCGAGGTACACTCGGTCTGCTGTGGTCCTCCAGGAGTGCTGCTGCTGTTTGAAGTCCCACTAGCCCTGATGAGAGAGAGATCAAGTCACTCACCAAGTCTCTGATTTTGTTTCTCCTGCATTGGTCTTAAAACAGTAAAATGTCAAAACAAAACAAAAATCATCCAATCAAATAAAGAACAACAAATGTAATGTAGTATTAAAACCAAAAGATGTCCCCTGAGTCAAATATAAGGGCAAAAGTCTTTCTTTTTTATGTGTGTAAAGTTAAAGCTTTATAAAGTTGGTAAAAGGCTTCCTGGCTGGTTTTACAGCTGAAGTAGAAGGCACTTGAGAGTTTAAAATATTCCACAGAGGAAATTCTCAGACATTGAATTCCCAAGTCAGTGTCTGTGGACAGAAGCCACATGGGCAGAGGGAGTGACTGGCTGGAGCCTGGAGGACACACTGAACAATCATTCGTTCAAGCGGAGCCTTCGGCCACAGTGATGTCATGCCTGTCTCCCAGTCTTTCCAGCCTACGTTTCCACTGCATAGACACAGACATGAACACGAATGTGTGTGGACATGCACACACACACACACACCACCACCACCACCACCACCACCACCACCACCACCACCACCACCACCACCACCACCACCAGGGCCAGGCGCCAGGGATGGGGATGTGGAGAGTTTGGAGGGTGGCTTGGGAATAGTGCTCTAGAAACAGGCTTGCTTACAAAGACTTTGGCTTTAGTGGTGACACACCCACACAGCCACTTCCCATTTCCCACCTATTTTAGTGGTGACACACCCACACACCCACTTCCCATTTCCCACATATTTTGTTTTCAGCTTTTAGAGTGACTAACAGCCGGGTTGGTCACCCATCGTTCTTGGGCCAAGTTCTAGGTATCCCTGGGACCTTGAGAACATTGCTGGCCTGGCTTATGTTGGCAGCAGAACCTCACCATCCATCTCCTCTTGATTGTCCTCAGAGCCTAGCAAAGCAGAACGCGGTGACCTTACAGGCATTGGATAGAATAATCTGTCTGCTTGATCTCATAAAACATAGCAGGGGGCCAGTGTAGGTTTAATTTTTATCGTATCTCACAAAAGAGTTGGATTGTATTAAATGGAAAAAGCCAGTAACCATGTGTTGTTCACAGAAGCCCAGATTGGCTTCTGGGGATCCCAGAGCTACTGCTAAGACTCAGAGGCCGAAATCCTCATGGAAGGGGTGGGGCTCAAGTGTCAGGAGAAGTGGACAGAAATAGAAGGCAGTGAAGCCTGTCCAATCTGTTCTCATGTCTTCGTTTTCCTTCCTGTTATCATGATAAAACACCCCAGTAAAAGCAATTTAAGGGAGAAAAGGCTTACCTCAGTTTGAGATTACAGTCCATCACAACGGTAGTCCATAAGCAGACAGAGAGCAAAGAACATATGTGTGCTACTGTTCAGCTCCCTCTACTTATGCTGTCCAAGATCCCAGTTAGGGAACAATCACACCCAGAGTGGGCAGAACTTCCCACCTCCAGGCAACAGGCATGTCCAGAGGTGTCTATCAGGTGAGTCTGAACACCTGTGAAACACTCTCTGCAGGTCTGTGGTGGGATGCCAATGGGCCTGAATTGTCTCTGGGGAACAGAGATCTTCCCGTGGGTGATAGATGTGGTGATGGACCAATAGGACAAACCAAGAGACTTTCCCAAGAGAGTGGACTCCCCTAGCATGGCCCACTGGGATATGAGTTGGTAACTCACCCATGGCTTCTTCCATGCTACTACCATATGAATGTGCCTGTTGTCCTTTCAGTCTACTTAGCCCTGGTTGATCTAGAACTATGTAGACCAGGCTAGCCTCTGCCTCCTGAGTGCTGGGATAAAGGTGTGCTCCATCACTTCTCACCAGTTGTTTCTTTTAAATTGTGTGTGCGTGGGCATGCGTGCGTGTGTGTGTGTGCATGCATGTGTACGTTTGTGTGTGCATGTGCATGTGTGTGTGCGGTTGGAGGGCATGATGCAGAATCAGCTCTCTCTCTCCACCATAGTTTCCCAGGGTAGTTATAGTTTCCCTGACAACTCAAGTTGTCAGATTTGATGGCAAGTTCCTGTACACTGAGAGCATCTCACTGGCCCGTACCTTTTCAAGAGTGGAATTATATGTCTGTGGTGCAGGGGCCGTGGGGCGCCCTGCAAGCTTTCCTCTGTGGAGAACATTTCTCCAGGAACATCCCCTAGCAAAGGCTGCTGCCCCGAGCTGGAACTTTGCTGTCAGGGCCAGCTGGGGCAGCGCTAGCCGCCTCGCTGCCTTTCCCTAATCTTGCCTTTCTCTTCAACCTGTACATTCCAAAGCGAGGTCCAATATTCTCTTGTGTGCCCTCTCTCATAGCTCATTGGGTGTTATAAGGATTCAACTCTATGAGGAATTTCATTTTTTATCATAGTGTATGGGGCATTTTTTCATTTTTAAGTACCAATTTAGATTTTTTATGTCTCTTAAGCAGCTGAGGCTGGAGAAGGGGAGTAGCTGTGTGGTCATTTGTGATGATTTGAATAAAAATGGGCCCCATCGACTCAGAGTGGCATTATTGGAGGTGTGGCCTTGTTGGTGGAAGTGTGTCACTGGAGGCGGACTTGGAGCTTTCAGATGCCCAAGCCAGGCCCAGTGTCTCTTCCTGCTGCCTGCCAATCCAGATGTAGACTGCACAGATCCTTCTGCAGCATGTCTTCCTACACGCTGCCTTGCTCCCTGCCATGAAGATAATGGACTAAACTTCCAAAACTGTAATCCAGCCCCAATGAAATGTTTTCCTTTCTAAGACTTGCAATGGTCATGGTGTCATTTCACTAGAAATTCTAAGGCGTCGCGGATCCTGTGTCAAGCGAGGCTTCCTCGGAGAACTTTGGGGTTCGGGTTACAGGTGGGAATAACCTTCATCTCATATTTCATTTTCACTTCTCTTTGGCTTAGAAGTCTAAAGACATAAAGGTTGAATCATCATAGGCCAAAACAAAGACAAACGCAAGCCTAGAGAGGCAAGAGGACACTAAAGCCAGACTTCAAGCCCAAGCCTGTCTCTCCAGTCACACACTTAGAACTTATCATATATGTCGTCATACCGCCATCAGAAGTGTTAGGATGGGATCCTACCCACGTGCAGGTGAAGACCCAGGTTTCTTTACGCTATGGTAAAATGCTCCATGCAGCAAAGGCCGTCCAGAACAGGAGAAAGCCATGAGCGCAGCTGCAAAGGTTCTTTGCATTTCATTTGGGCAAAGCGTTTATTGACTATTCTGGGCACAGGTCAAACTGCCAACCCTCTCCTTGACTGCTTCAAAAAAGAGCACGTGGTAAGATTAGCTGATACTGGTTACAAACCACTCAGGGCTGGTTTCTAAGACTTGTTTCATTGTTTGTTTTGTTAATAATTGGTCGTGTTTACAGAAAGAGGGGGGCTAAAAACACACACACACACACACACACCAGTGTTACAAAACCTTGTATTAATCATTTCCCTTCGCTCTCAATATAACCATAGGAAATATAGCCATGAGTCTTAATTCTGGAGAGGAAATGAATAATAAATACACTGTAGCAAGTTTAGACCACAAGGGTGTTGTCACTGGTAACAACATTTGAAAACTGTACACTTGCAAAGAACAGCATCTTCAAACATTAGTATATCTGTATATCAGTAAAGCTTTTACATGTAACAAACATGCTCTTTCCATATATGACAAATTTAAAAAATATGCATTGCTTGGCAACATGAACTAGGCAAAAATATTTCTTTGTTCACTAATTTTATACAGGAAAACAGGACAAAAGGCATGCATGTACAATACAGATGCCTGCACAGGGCATGCGACGCAAGAAAGCCTTTTGAAGGTCAGCTTACGTTAGGCATAAATACGTGAGGATTATATATTAATAAAGGAGGAAGTCTTCTGTTTGCCATTACTAACATTCCTGCTTTCTTCTTGCTCTTCCCAGAGGGATACACATTCACCTTTAAGTCAAGATAAAGGAATTTTAAAAAAATCACTTTGCAAACATCTCTGACGAGTTGTAAAAAAGAAAAAAAAGCCAACATTAGTGTTATCACAGCTCCGGGCACAACTTAGCCTTCTGCAGGTTCTGTTTGTAGTAGGCACATCTGAGTACCCTGGGCAGGATGCTTCCCCCACTCGGGCTGCAGTGCAAAGACATCCTACGGAACCCACTTTCCTCTCTTCTCTAGCTCAGATCTCAGCCCAGGCTCTGGGGTGCACAGATCTACAAACCTTGCATTAGCACTAGCTACAAGAGGCACAGAAGTACAAAAGGCCCGGAGAAGACTCCCATCCTGTAAAAGGCAGCCAGCGGCGACACCTCAAAAGAAAATCTGTTTTCCTCAGTGTCGCCTCAGAAGGACGGGAGGTGAGGCCCAGCCGCAGCTCCCATCCCGGGGAGCAGAAAAAGACCTTAGTTCAACCCAGGATATGAGATCTTGGTGCAGACAGCAGCCCTTGGCAGGCAGAGCCAGCAGCATCTACTCTGCTCGCTGGATTTGTGTTTAAAAAAAGTGAAACTCAAAAGCGAGTGGCTGGGAGGGAGAAAAAAACAAAACAGAAAAACTAAAACCATCAGCAGCAATGTTTCATGTCTTGTACACAGTTCGTGTGTTTCTTCCTATTGTTTTCTGATAAGAAAACACTATGAGTAAAAAGCACCAATAAAACATCACCCATGATATTGTAAAACAGCACTGTGCCCCAGGCAGCACAGCGACCCGCTGCTTAAATCAGAGAAAGGGGCTGGGGGGTGGGGCCTATGCAGTGAAATAGATTTTATTCTGAAAGTTTCAAACCTTTACTATTTAATATAAAACAGCTGCATGGAGGTGTCAATGGGGAAATACAAAAAAAAGGCACTGCAGCTTATCCCTACAGGTCCAACCTCACAGTCTCAGGCATGCGACTGTTTTGGATTTTTTATAAATAAGATTCTTTGCTTTAGGATTTTTTAAATTGCGTTGTATACCTGCAGTCAACACAGGACTCAAAACAAGGTGGGGAGAGGCTCTCAAAATCATCAGAAAACTTAAAAAAAAATGAAAACATTAACATAGCAAACCACAACTAAGTAGATAAATCTATACAGTCAATGAAAAATAAGCTTTTCTTTTTTCTTTTTTTTAAAAAAAGAATTATGTTGTTACTAATAACAGACTTTATCATGGTTACCAGCCATAGCGAGTTAATAAGTAACATATCCAAAATAATATCTCTAGTAATCAGATAACCATTGTTTCTATATTCAGTGAAGGAATAAATAGAAATTCAGATTTGCAAATACTCTATGGTCTTCTTTGTAAAAGGTTCACGCTCATGCGATTGTGGTCGCAGTCTGGTTTCCGAGTAGCCTGTGTCTTTATGGATACGTGGCAGGTCCGAACACCTTTTCCTTCCTACAAGACGAGGAATCCCATTGTTCCTCTCTGTTTATCTCCTCAACATTCCTCCAAACACATCCTCAGACCCTCTGGCCTTACCTTTGGCCTTCGACATTTTGAGCTATTCTGCCTTACATGTGACCCTCCATCCCAGCTCCTTCCCCAACATTGACATTGTATGGAAAAGGGACATGAGGGATGAGTGTTAATGGCACTTGGTTTAAAAAATTTATATATATATATATATATATATATATATATATAAACATGCTGCCTTTTTCTGCACATGAATTTGCATCTTTGAGACCTGGTCCCCCGAGGAGTGGCCTGAATCTTTTGTGATTGTTGTTGTAATGTGCGCATGGAATAGTGTACCCAAGCCTTCTGTGCTCACTGAGAGCTGTCTGTCTACTTACGGTGCCCTTGGCCTTCTGGACTGCAAAAGGACTTTAGGATCTCTGTTGCAGCATGCAAGGTTGGGCTGGTGGGCATTTGTAATCTTGACGGGCAAACAAAGTTGTGTAGATTTTTATTAAGGCCTTTAAAGTCTGAACGCCCTTTATTAAACTTGAAAAAATAACCATGGGCAAGGTATGGTCATTTGCATGGTCTAATCCCTTTAATTTTGACTTAGGCATACCTTTTTTTCTTTTTTAAAGAGGTGTCAGTCTCACCCCTTTAATAAACAGGCCTTATATTATCTCCTAGACCATGCCTCTGGCTAAGCATTCACACCATCACATTTGCACAACTAATTTTCCAGTACGGTGCACAATTCCTTTTGGATTCTCTCTAATATCCTCCATTGGATCAGATTCTGAAATATTGCCTTTGTTGCCCTTAAGAAATAGAGCTATTACCCTGTGGAGCCACCGCTAATCTCTCACCGTGTCCATGGGTGCATACGAGTGTGTTTTCCCTTCCCTGTGTAAGGCTGGATAAATCATCCCGTGATACAGCAAATCTCGGACTCATGTGCATGGATGGTGCCACCATTCCTCTCATGAATTTAACCTTTCCTGCCTCTGCCTTCATAGCCTGCCTTGGATGGTGGAGCCTCTGCCTCTCCGCACTGATCTGACGCTATCGCTGGACCAGTCTTCTTCAGCAGAGATGGAGTGAAAAGGGATACAGTACCCAGGCTTAGGCTCCTGCAAAATCTCCATGGCAAATGTTCTGAGTCTGAGACGGCTAGAGGGACCAGCATCCACTTGTGTGTCTGTGGAGTGAGACCAGGAGTGGCAGGATGGAGCCTGTGGGGAGGGTGGGATGCAAATCCAGCCCAGAAAGAGGTTGCAAAGTTTATCATTTCTGGGTGACCTATAAGCAAATCCATAACTGATCACGCGGAGCCACCCTCTTTGTGTCTTTGCCATGTCCTTGCCACACGCTCTTCCCACCGCTCCTCCCACCTCACGGTGGGGAGGTGGCAACTTGAGGCCTACTGGACAGCATCCATCTTCCCGAGAAGCAGAGCTTGGCAGCCATTTTAAAATACAACCCTGCTACTATTATAAAAATAGATGAAACAAGATGAATCCATAACAATAGTCAGTCTTTTACAAAAACCATGAAGAGAAGTACTACCCAAACGCTACGCATTATGTACCCTTTAAAATTCTTATGTAAACAATACACAAATCAAAGTTTATCTGAAAGTTTGCTGGAGGGAATTTCGTCCTCTTGCCCTTGTTGCCATATAGCCCTCTGTTGCAGCTGTTTCAAGTAGGGCCTCACGGAAATCCAGTCACGGGAGACACAAACAGGCCAGCCGCCATCTTGGCTCTGGCCGCTTGTATCCTCCGTCTTCTGCAGCCTGACGACGAAGCCTGGCTTTCCAGAAGGTTCCCCAGGGCAGGGCTGCTACCTCCCTCCTGTGTGTCTCTTGCATCTCTCTCCCCACCCCATTTCCAACCAGGAAGCCACTAGCGACCCTCCACCCCTCCCAGTCCCACACGTCCCCTCCCCACCCTGCATACCGTCCCATCCCATGACAGAAACAAGTGACAACATGACCAACCCCAGGTCTACTGATATGTTTACAAGGATGACCTACGCTCTCACAAAATCAAAATGGGCGAGGGACCAGGGGAAAAAGGCTGCAAAGTGTCTTGGAAGATTCTATGCAACCCTGAAGATGGCTGACACTGGGCCCGCAGCAGTCGATTTCACGGCCAGCGCGGTCACTCTCATCTTCAGTTTCTAGATTGTGGAGGTCCGGTCAACCCCATCTGTGAAAAGGAGCCACAGACAACTAGATGAGCAAAACCAGTTCTCGGTTAGCCCACCACTGGCAATGCCACAGCACCTTGAGCATCCTGGGCTCTGATATAATGTCTTCAGTCACTCACTCACCCACACATCCACGCATGTACCCATTCACCTACTGACATTACTACCCATCTAACATCTGAAAGTAGCTTTTCTTTTCTTTTTTTTTTTAAACAGGAACCACATTGAGCATGGGAGCCAAGATGCAACCGTTCTTACCTCCCAAGTACTTACATCTTAGAATTTACATTAGTGACCTATAAATCAACAATAATGCTCAGAGTGATGATGGTTCTATGCAACATGTTCCAAGAAAGAAGGACCATGGAGGGAAGGATGGATGAGTCAGCCTTGGAAGTCAAGGACAGGCTCATAAAAGACACAAAATGACTTCTTGCCAATGGTGCCAGTAGGAGCGTGCTAAGCAGGAAAGGAGGATGGGTAGGAGACAAGAGAGGTGGATTGACAGGTTATGAAATGGTAGGGTTGGCGGTGACCCTAGGTGTAGGACGAGGGAGTGGGGACCGAGTGGCAGGAGCAGGCCTGTAAGGACAGGGAAGGAGCTTTAATAGGAATATGGGGGCAGTTGTGGAGCCCAGAACCATTTCTTTGGCATCATTTCTCTCTTACTGAAGTTCTTGATGAAAGGCCACAGACAAACAGACCTGCTCCTGCCCACAGCTGGCAATCAGGGGGAAGGATATGGCTGATTCAGATTCTCTGCAGCAAGAATAAAGGGCAGAAACACAAAGGCAGATGCTGCACACATCCAGATAAGAAGCTTGTGACATGTTAGAGAATCGGTCACCCGGCAAGGTGTGTGTCTGTGGCAGGACACGTGCTTCAGAGACTAGAGGCCATGAGTGACTTAGACAGCGGAGCTGCCTGGCTCTGCCCTGCTGCTCGTTTTCACGAGGGCTCTAGCGGCCAGTCCGCAGTGGCAGACCTAATCATCTGCACACCAAGAGGAGGACCTTGGATGGTACAGGGGAAACTGAAAACGGCAGACCAAAGCAATCTCACTTTAGTTTGGCTTCTCTAGCCGGTGGTCTGATGAAGGGCAAGGGTGGTGGTGGGTGGGGCAGTGAAGAAGTAGCCTTGCTGGTGCATGTTGAGATGATGGGCTACATACAGTAGGCAGGGAAGCATGGATTGGTCATTACAGAGCAGAAAAGATGGTGAATGCCAGATGAGGGCAATAGTGGGCCAGATACAGAGTATCTCTCTGCTTTGGCAAACTCTCGAGGCCAGCCAGTGTGGCTAGTTCAATCCCCATTATGGCCAGCTAGGCCTAGTGGAGGGAACATTTTTAGTTACTATGCAAGGCTCAGAGACAATATAGGAGTGCCTGAGCATTCTAGAGAAAGTTAGGGACCTAAAAGACATGGAAAGGCAGTGAGTGAGTCCCCTGCAGGGGTTTCCTGACCTCCTTGCTGGCAGTGTCGTACTGGCAATTCTGCCAGCGTGAACTTGGAGGACAGTTTTGTGTTGCTGTTGTTGCAAACCCTATTGAGATAATTATAGGTCCACATGCATTTGTAAGAAATGGTCTAGCAAGATCGTATGGGCACCTTGTCAGGTCCTAGAGTAGTGACAATTTTGCACAGGTGTAGCGGGACTTAGACAGCGAGGACACTGACCTTGACATAATCCATTGACCTTATTTAGATTTTTCCCAATTCTATTTGTACTCGTGTGTGCACATGTGCATGTGTACAGACAAGGATGGACAAGCGTATGTGTGTAAGATATGCCAAATTAGGGAGGGATTTTTTAAAGAGACAGTGCCCCCGCTGGTTTGGGTATTGGAACATCAGCTAGCCCACAGGTATGGACGTCTGATCAACAGCTGACTTTCTCTGGTGTCAGCCTGAGCCTGTGCATAGGGCTCAACAGTTGTGGAGCAGAAGTGTGTGCAGAGGTCACTCTGGCATGTGGATGTCTGTAGATATCTCCAAGAGTAGAGCACACTCTTGATTGGCTCTTTGGCCCACACATTAATGCTAAATCTTCATAGTCGTGAAAGTGAGGAGCCCGAGTGTGAAAATCTCAACTAGCTCAACCCCAAGGCCCATTAACTTTGCATTTCAACCCACGCCACACCTCCCAAGGAAAGGCAGATTTACTATTTTCACTTATGAAAACTGCACGCTGACAACTGCAGGGGTGCCACACCCAAGCAAGCACCATTGGTTTAATACTTATCACTGCAATAAATGCCATCCTAGCACCTTGAAAAAATAACCTGCATAGGATTTCTGCATCTGTGACAGTGGGGTTGGGAAGGGGAAAAGGAAGAGGGAGAGAACCCCTGAGAAAGGGCCTCAGACTCTGACAGCGAGCTAGCCTGTAGACCCCGGAGCCCCTCTATAAGTGGCTTAGAGGTTCGTCTCGCCTGGATACCTCAGGTGACACACCCTAGGCAGAACAGAGTCTGATGAAAGATTCGCAACCCTCTACCTGGGTGTCCTTATTTATTTTTTTTTCAGGGGTCTCAGGGAAGAAGAGATTGCAAAGGAAGGCCAAGAGAAAAAGGGCTTAGACAAGAACCTGGAGGACAGCAGTTACCAAGGAAACAGAGAAGAGCAGAGACATCAGAGACACCTAAAAGTTGGCACTGTGGACCGCAGTAGATGTCTTCCAGATACAGACGACTTGATACGCTCCTCCTGCATCCCTGAGTCACCTCACAGGAACTTCTTTTCTCTTTTCCTCCCTTCCCTGTTATATGTCTCATTTCTGTCCGTATGTGCACATGTGCACAAGTCCAAGTGTCTGTGTGTGTGGAGGTCAGAGGTCAACATCAGGGATCTTCATTATTTTCCATCTTACTTTTGAGACAGTCTCTCCTGAATCTAGAGCTCACCCATGTGGCTAGACCTTGAAAACTCCAGGGATCTGCCTGTCTCTACCTTCCTAGTGCAGGAATTACAGGCACATGTGAAAGTTACCATGCATAGCTTTTTACATGGATTCTGGGGATTTGAACTCAGATCCTAAAGCTTTTATGGCAAGCACTTTGCCCACTGGACTGTTTCCCCAGCCCCAGAGGAAAATTAACTGTGCTTTCCTTTTGCCATTTGTCTTCCTATAAAATGATTTAATTTGCTGGCATGAAGTCCCCAGCAGGATTCTCTCCCCTGGCACCTGGAAAGGGCTGACCCCTAGAAACCTGCCATAGCTGGAGGCCACAGTACTCCTGTACTGGGCTAAGCCACCGTCAGTTTGATTTACATCCTTTGCCCTGAGACTGCTTTGGAGGAGGACTGTTGAGAGAAAACAAACAAAAACCCAGAATCCACCCCCCCCAAAAAAACCCACAGAAATAAAAAGGCTTAGGAGATTAACAAGATGAAAACATTAGTGAAATCTCATCAGTTCCAAGAGGTATCTGAGAAAATAGAAGAACCAGCTTATTAAAAACAAAAAACAAAAGCAAGCCTGTTCAATGGAAACTTCTCCTGAATAAAGCGTATTTGGCATTTTCATTGCTAATGATAACAGCAGCACTTAACTGTTTGATAAGAGCTTCCAAATGCCAGTTATCCGAGGCCCATCAGGCCCTGCGGGGGGAAGGCCAGCTTCCCTTGCTGACTCACAAGGCAGTGGAATTGTGTACCAGGCTCCCCACACAGCCCGGTACCCAGGGTCAGCTACACTGGGCTGTAGACTTTCTGCCAGGGAAGCTGTCAAGTTTGTCCATGCTGTGTTTACGGGCACTTCTTCCCTGGTAAGGCTGTCACTATCTCACTGAATGGCTACACCACACTTTGTTGATCCTTATTTGGGTGGTCTCCCATTAGTTATTCGGGGCTGCTGACACAGCTGGGGAGAGGAGCTGGCACCAGCTCCCAGAGATGCTGTGAGATGTCCAGGATCAGTGTGACCAGAGAGGTGAAGCAATGGTTTGCAGATAGGGCTTCCTGGTTCCTTTCTGTTCAGTCAGGAGCCCTGTAGTGCCGGGGTAGCCCCAGGGCCCTTGAGCTCCCACCTGACATTTAAGTTTGCTGGGGGGAGTTCCAGTTCTTTACGCTGTTTCATGCAAACCATTTATTTCCTGTTTTGTTTTCAGGACAAGATTATATTTTCACACAATCCTAAGTGTACATAGATTAAACATCTAAAAGCCGGGGGTGGAGGGTCCTGGGGACAAAATTTTCAGGAGCAGTAGCTGACAGCAGCTCTTCTACCCACTTCGGTTAGAGGAGGCTCAGCTGGGCCCTAGGTGTGGCAATGGTCCTGATCCCAGGTGAGCCGGCAGAAGAGGACAGGAAGGGAGGCCAGAAGGGTAGACAGAGCTCATCTCTTCTGCTCCTACCAATTCTCCACAAATATGAAGACCCCTGAGCTTGGGCCCCGGAGGGTACTGAAGCCCCCCAGGACAGGCATAACAGGGAACTGCAGGCAGGATTGTTGAGAGTAGGGGGTACTGACTTGGGGAGCATGCTCCTGGCTCTAAGTTAAGATGTGTGATTGTACCCAACCTGTGTCTGTCAGGTGGCAAAGGGCACCTCAGTGAGTTTGGAGCTCTCCAGCATCACACAAGCCACTTGCAACAGGGAGATATAAAAACAAGCAGGGATCTTTGTTTCAAAAATTCTATTTTTAGAGCATGTTGGGATATGCTTGGCCCAGAGTGGTCGATCCAGTGCCGAGAGGGAACATATCCAATGCTGTGGGAGATGCTCCCATTAGAAGCCATGTCTTGTGTGTATCTGATGCTTCCAGCTCCTGCATTTGGCTGGGACCATCGCTGTGGGGTTCCACTGTGTGCTGAGGGGAGGAGCTTCCAGGGATAGTGTTGGTCTTTCTGGCCTCCAGTTCCCTGACTCATCTCCACACAGCATAAAAACTGTGTATGGAAGGGGCTCCACAGCACCCCAAGGCTGCTCTCTTCCTGCCCCACCCACCCTCAAGCTGCCCCAGGTGTGTGGTGAGGACACACTAACCTCCCAGGGCATGCTCCGTCATACTGAGGCACAAGGACTCCAACCTGTTGTTGATGTCGGGTTCAGTCACAGGAAGCTGGAATTCTGCAGGAGAAAGGGTGCATTGATTACTGAGATTGCTGGGTCAAGGAGGAAGTATCCACGATGCCACCTAGTTCCAGGGCAAGTGTCTAATGTGCCTTCCCTAGGAGGACACAAGGGGACCTTCAGGGCCAGCATGAAGTGTGACCATCTCTGTGATCTGTTAGATGCCAGGCCCACTGTAGACATGGGCAGCTGGGGGCAAACTGATAACTTCCACAGTCACAGCCTCAGGCCATCTTGCCTGGATCATGTGGTGGCTTTCCCGCAAAAATAAGAACCAACACCAGCAATGGTCTGCAAGGCTTCCTTCCATCCTATCCTCAAACTGCCCTCCTCCTCTGTTCCATCTCAGCCCTCTTCTACCCAAGGCCTTTGCACCTCTGTTCTCTCTGCTTCTGTGCCAGCCCACGAATGTTCTCCCGGCTCACTTTTTCCCTGCCTCCATAGCTCAGGGCCTACTGTCTTCCTGAAAGTACCTTCCCCTAACACTCTTTCCCCCTTCATCTTTCTTTGTGTCATTAATGCTGGCTATTGCACACATCTGCCCCTCTCCTTTAGGGCTGGTGTCATTGGAGCAGGGCTTAGCGACAGTCACCGAGTCTGAAACCTAGCCTGTGGAATTCTGTTCCTGTGAGGAGCAGGTCCAATACACCCAGCCCAGCACATTCCCCTCTGAGGGAAGGACTATATCGATACGTCTACTGTACCGGCTCCTTCATTGCACAACAAACTCAGTCCACAGTAGGGCTCATGAAGACTGATAGCCCATCAAGACTAGGTAGGAAGCTTAGGGCTAGGTGCCGGCCATGGAGACTGCCGCACTGTTAACCACCCTCAGCCTCTGAGCACGCTGATTGGAGGAGCTGAGACCCTTACTCCATGGCAGCTCCCACACAGCCAAAGACAATCCATGATCCTCTACCATCAGGTCGTTCTCCATCTTTCAGGCTTCACCTCCCCCCTATGGAAGGCAGCTCTAGGGGCCTTCTCTTGCTGGCTGGGACTCAGAGTCAGTCCCCTTCCCTCCCTTCTCCTGTGGAACCTTGGAATGCCTTTGAGTACCTAGGAGAATCTTGCAGACAGTGATAGCGCTTTGACCGCTGCTATCCGACTCTCCTAAAACATCTCGCTCTCTCTTCTACCACCAGCAGCCAAAACTATGACATCCTATGGGCAGGAGCAGAAAGGAAGTCCCATAGCATATGCTGGCAATAGGGCACGTCCAGGTGTCTGGGGCATCCCAACACTGTCACTCCTTTTTTGTGTTCCTTTCCTTGGGATTGACTTCCTCCTGGCATGTGGGGAAAAGGATGGGGTGGGCCAAAGTTTGGGCTGCTTGCTTGCTTTTCCACTACTATACTGGTTTGAGGGACAAGTGGTTGGTGAGAAAGCAAGTTGAAGCCGATGGCTAAACCAAAACATCTGTTTTCATCTAGTTGGCTGTAGATTAACATCTTTCTCTGGTAGGTAAGATGGCTCAGTGTTTAAAGATACTCTGCACAAAACTGGCATTCTGAGCTTGATCTCCGAAAGGGATCCTCTAGCTCACATGCCGTGCCATGTGAACACACGCACAAACATGCACACAACAATAATTTAAAAAAAAGAAATTTAAAGCTCTTCTTTTGCAATTTGCTCTCCCCTCCATCAGCTAATTCAGAGGCAGGCGACAGTTCCATCATTTCAAATTCTCAGAGAAGGCTGGCAAAATCGGTCAACATGAAAAGCACCTAGCAGCATCCAATGACCTTTCTGTGGCGAGTTGCAGCCTCCATGAGGTTTGTAAGGCAACTGGGCTAACTCCTGAGTGGATGGAGGCCTGGGAGGTTTCTAGAGAAGCTGGGAGCTGGAAAGGACAGGAGGAGTTTCTCCCGAGCTTAGGAGCTGCTGCTAAGAGCAGGGTCGGGGCAATTAGACCATCCCTGGGGGAAGAGTATTTTCGTATTTTCATCCATTCATGTGAAAATCATATGCACGCAAAAATTAGCAGCCTGTGGGGTGTGAAACCTATAAAATAGAAACAGAATTTTATATATAGCTAGTTAGCAAATTCGGAAGAAAAAAAACAAACTTCAGCAATTATAGCCGTCCATATGCTCAGTGGAAGAGCGCGTTTACTCTCTAGCGCTCCCTTTTAAACAAACACTGTGGAGAGATTCAGATAAATAAAGACGCTCGACATTTGGTGAGAAGAGTCTCAGCTGCAGGATTTCTTGCCAACACACAGCAAAATGCCATTTTCCAAGCCTGGGATTGCGTGTTTCCAGGAAGGAGGCTGAGAAACACAGGGCTCTCAGCTCCAGAATCTCCAAGTCGTCGTCCTGGCTGCTCTTTTAGGTTTGCTTGCATTTTTTTTTTTTGTCTCCATTCCTCATTCTGACACTCCCGGGAGCTGTGATCTCCACCTCTCTCAGAGCAGTACTGAAAAACTCCAAGTCTTGGAGAAGCCCATATGTTCATATTTCAGAGAACCTTAGCGGTGTGATGTTTTAATTGTGTATTTGATAAAAAACAGATCAATGGCATCTTGCCACACACATCAAAGAGGACGATCAGGTAGATCAAAACTTCTGACTGGCTAGCCCTTCAGTCTTGCTCTCCCCCCTCCCTCCTCAAATTTAGCTCTAAGGGACCATCAGGTAATACTGTTGGCTGGTGATATGTAGGTGTCATGCCACCCATAAGAAGGCGGGGCAGCTAGAGCTGCAAGTCCTCAGTAAACAAAAGCAGAACTTTCTTGACCTTCTCGTCCTTCTTCCCCAGGAGGTCTGTTCCTTCACCTGGGAACACGGCTCTGAGCTGTGGGAATGTGAAAAGCCAAAATCTGAATCCTTAACATGTGGATATGATACTACCAAGACTTTGGACTTGGGTGCATTTCAGATGTTCAGATTAGCGTAAAGTTTGTGCAAATTTTATGGAATCTGAAAAACTCTGACATCTGAAGCACATTCCTAGATAAGGAATTTTCAACCTATACCAGGAATTCTTTCCCTCATGGTTAGGCTATTCAAGGGTTTCGTGAGGATTCTGAAAGCTAAAGGTTCAGGGTTAGGGTGGACTCAAAGATGAAAAAATAAAAAGGATTTATTATTAAAAGTTTATGTGAATGTGTAGTGTATGCCACATGCATGGAGATGCCCAGGGAGACCAGAAGAGGGCATGAGAGGCTGTGGTGCTAGAGTCACAGGAGGGTGTGAAGCCACCTGGTGTGAGTGATTGGAAGAGCAGCAATGAGTGCTAATCAGTGAGCCATCTCTCCAGTCCAACTTCCGATTTAAATTGTGCCTTCAGAAGTCCAGCAAGTCCAGAGCACTACAGTCTCAGACCCAGTGTCAAGAGATTCTGGGAAGATGCCGCTGCCCATCTTTTCTAGGGCACTGGTGCGGAGTCCACTTCAGAAGTCCATGGCTTACCCCAGGCAGAAATGGCTGCTGGGCTACAGCACTGTGGGCCCAGCACAATCCCACTGAGACTTAAGGTATGCGACAGGCCGGGCGTTCCAAGAGAACCTGCATTTTCCACCTTGCCACTGCCCACCAAGCCTGCTAAAAGGCTTTCCTTGTGTGTGTGTGTGTGTGTGTGTGTGTGTGTGTGTGAGGGTGGCAAGGTGCTGAAGGGGATGGAGTACTCAGAATGCTGTAACGAGATGAATAAAGAAGAAAAGGGGAGGGTGGCGATAAGGAAAAGACCCAGCCCAGGTAGGGTACAGAGAGCCGGTGGGGCGGGAAGGCTGATCACACAGAAATGGGGGTGGTGGAAGAAGTTGAATGACAAGCTGCACCTGACATTGCTGCTGGCGGGGTGGGGTGGGGTGGGGTGTGTGTGCTGCAGCCATTCTCTGGGGCCCACACATCTGTGGAAAGTTACAGGATCAGATAATATAGAACAGGACCATCTTACCCAGGTGGCCTTTCAGAGGCAGGAAGCGGGATTTGCCCAGCTGCACTCTTGGCTGGGGTTTCCCCTACCTCTCTAAGCCCCAGCCATGCAGTTTGCTTAAGTTTAGCAGAAGGTGGGGACAAGTATTTACCATTCTGGCCTCTGCCTGCACAGTGGCTCTCCTCTAGTGGGCTCGAAGCACTAGTGACAGCCTCCCTGCCCTCGTTCTTTCTAAAGGCTTCGCACAGCTTTGCACACTGAGGAGGGGATGGAGGACAACTCCCAGGTGTGCACCAATCGTGAGCCACTGCATAGGGGAGGCTTGATATGCAGGGCCGGTGTCCCCCGTGAAGCGCTGCTTTTGGAAGGTGCAATCTCATCCATCTTGCACACAGGTAGTCTGGTCCAAAAGTGCTTTGCACGTGGTTTTGTGCAAAGGAAGGGTGCCGTTTCCAGAATGCAGGCTTGTGAAGTCTACCTTGCTTGTGTTTTCTTGTGCATCCTGCCCTGGGATTCTCCGCCCCTTCCTTTTGGTCCTCGTGGGGGGATAAGGAAGCTTCATGGCCTCTGAGCATCAGGCCAGAGCTACTCTAAGATCGATCGCTTCTAAGCCCAAGGGTGACTGATCCTGGCTCAACAGAAACAGAACTGCTTCCAAAAGGAAGGATCTTTCTTTAGGCAATTTCTGAGTTTGATTTCCAGGTGGAAAAGAACCCCACCTCTGAGAAGCATAGCCTTCTTGCTAGGTGCCACGTGCATGTTGAGCCCCAGGCCCCATTGGTGTCTCAGGCCTTGTCATGCTCAGTCCAGGAAGCCCTGCTATGTGTTCCTCTTCATTCCAGTGGCCAGATTTGCTGGTCTTGCTGATAGAAACCAGACACCTGATGCCTGTCCAGGTGGAAACAGAGCAGAAAGCCACCGCCGGTGTCTCCAAGAGAGCTTGACTATGTAGTCTGGGAAAGAGGGACGCGCTTGGTAGAACTGAACGAGATGACCGGCCGTCAGTAAACACCTAGAGGACTCTCATACTCTCCAGAGATAGCAGTCCATCAGAAGGCAGTTATTTTGAAGTTCACAATGCTTGTTTAGACCTTGTTGTAGCTCTCAGGTTTTGGAGACATGGTTTGAAGTGGAAGCTTTGAAGATGCCCAAAATCTGGGAGAAAAACATACCCTATACCCGAGACAAGTGCTTGATTTGGGGGTCCACCATGCCCAACTCATTTTATGTTCACACTCACTCCTAGCTGTGTAAAGATAAAACCCACACTCTGCTTTGCTGATCCTTGTAGTCCAGTCTCCTTACGTTCCCAGAAGCCCTGAGAAGTCTCCATGGCTGGCCAGGCTGGGTTCCTCTGACTAGAAAGGCCCACTTCTAGGCCCCACCCCTCAGGTTAAGTCTGGCCTGGAGGTAAGAGGCATTCCTGTGAAGGAAGCTGAGAACCCAGTTCTCTCCGTCACTGTCTGATTGGCAGGGAGGGCTCTTGGGAGCCTGGCAAAGGTCAGGATGTGCACTTAGCAGAGATTCTCCTCAGCTTCTTTCCTCCTCAGTGAAGGATTCTGGGTCTTGACTGTGGCTGCCTCATCCTTCATAGCTACCATCCCAGGGGAGCCACCCAGAAGGTGCTGAGGGAGGTCAGAACCTGGAGGGATCCCTTGCTGAACTCACTAGCTCATCTGCCATCAGGAAATCTGCATTGCTGTTATGCTTTGGCCATCATGAGGGAATTAAGACCTTAAGGAGGGGTTTGCAATGTCCAAGAGGTTCTAGAGTTCTAATACTCAAAATAAATTTAACTAAGGTTTGTGGGAACACGGAAATCAAAGTCTTCTAAACAATTGCTCCTGGGACATGGTACTCCAGGCTATCAGGTGAGGTATGGTTGCCCAAAGGCAGGGTGCATCTCTTGTTTAGGTGTAGCCATGGCTTCAGTGGTTTGGTGCAACTCTGAAGTCTAGAGGTCACTGCCTGCACACAGTGAGGGTTCCGGGACCTGCTTGCTGTATGGAATTCAGGCGACTCATTTTAGGAAGCATGCTCACTGACACCACGTCTCCCCATCTGGCCTTGAATCCACTTTGTCGAGTTGCTCTTGGATCAGTAATCGATGGCTCCACTTTCCAAGGCGGTCCCACAGCGACACGAACATTTCCGTGTCTCTTCCATTGTCTTATCCTCTCTCCACCCCCCCCCCCACATGGAACTTACAGGGATATCTATCTCTGATTTAATCAATCTAGGAATCTAGATATCTGGCAAGTATCAAAAATATCCTTGTCAGATTGCAATCAGTGCTAGGACTCCAGGCGCTGGCTCCCAGCCAGGCTGCCTCTGCTCTCGCTGGCAAGGCACAGTTTAAAAAAGGAAAGTGTTTTGGGCAGCTGGAAGGAATGTGTGGTGACAGTTGAGGCTCAGCACTTTCCGGCTGGGTCACCAGGGCATCCTGGCCTCCCTCCTGTGTTGGGGAGAAAGAGGAAAGGGATCACGTGCTAGCCATGCCTACCTGGTTGCTGGAACATCAGCATGTTTCGTGGGGAAGTGTGCACAGGCAGCGAACGGGTCTTCTGGACGGAGCTGTGGGTCCGGCTGGGCATGCTGTTGCTGCCCCCGGGGTTGGCAAACCAGAGGTTCTAGGGAGGGACATACAAGAGAGGTGCATTAGTCCAGACGCCCTGAGGAAGGGTGGGGAAACAGAGCTCCAGCCAGAACTCAGGAGACAGCCATCCCAGGAGAGTTTTAGAAAGGGACATTGTCACCTATTTGTGGGTTTACAGAGATGGTTTAGACCCCTTGGGTGTTCATTCCCGGGCCTTGCTTTAAGCTCAGTTTACCCTGGCCGGCCATTCTCTCTATCTTCAAAAGTCTTTTTAACCCATTTGTTGTTTTTTTTTCTTTTAAAAGGGGAGTGGGGGGCTGTCTTAGGAAAGCTTGTACCAAAGAGTGTAATGAGTTTAGAGCTCTTGTTGGATTTTCTTTACGAGAGTCCCCAGTTTACTCCACATCAAGGAGAAAAGATGACTCAGTGCTGGCAACAGGCCTGCTCCATGCAGGTCACGAGTCTGTGGAGGTTATCTCTCCTAGACCTGATAAGGGGGCTCTTCAGACAAGCCCCTCCCTTTGGGAGGGAATGCCACCAGCCTCTCCTGGTGCAACCTTTCTGTTCTGAAGTCACTCTCTTATGAGAACCCAAGCCTCACACCTACTTACATGTCCCCTGTCCTAAGATCACCCTCTATAGCCCCATGGGGCCAAGGGAACACTGGGGAGAGGCAGCATGGGGCTCATGGGACAGAGAGGTCATTGTCAATCTCACGGCAAGGGGCAGCCTCTCAAACCTAACCCTGTGGACTCTCCATTGCAGCTGGGACTGTGGCAAAACAGCCATAGTCAAATTGTCACATTAAAAAAAAAAAGAAAGCTTATTCAATGCCAAGGTCTTCCAGAATCTCGACCTGGAAGGTGGTGAGGTGTGTTGGGGTGGGTCAAAGATCAAGTAGAAATAGCCGTTGCACGACTATCTATGAGGTCGCTGAGATTAACGTCGCACTAGGCTTCCCAAGCAACAGCCAAGGGTTGTTCAGTTCCCAAGGAAACCACACAAACAAGTGCTGGTTACCTGGGAGGCATGGGCTCAACCAACCACCTCCATTTAGATCCCCTGGGGGGCATCGGTTTCCATTTTGGAGATTGTCTGGGTTGGGGTCATCCTAAATCCTCAGACCCCGAGCTTGGTCAACCTCCCTGATCCCCAGAGCAGAACCAACCTGTCTTCCTTGTTTTATGACGGTGGGGTTGGCAGCGGTGTGGCGCTGGTTGGAGCTAACAAATCCACTGGTGCCCAAGAGACCAAGGCGAGCAGAAGGGACATTCCGAGAGGCAATCTGGTACTGTCGTGGGTTCCGTCTGCCCATGCCGCCACCCACAGAGCTGGCTGTCGGGAGAGAGTTGGACTGCCCAAAGCCACGACTGTGAGAGCAAAAAGAAAGGACCCAGAGCCTTAGGCAAACTCCATGCAACACAGCCTTAGGCTGCCAGGGAACTCCTTGAGGCTGACAGTTAAGAGGTCTTGAGGGAGGAGGAATGCCAATAATGGTCTAAGATTAAAACTGCATCTAGTATCTAAAAACAATGGTACATGCTGGATGTTGGAGCTCACACACTACTCTTAACCCACGAGACAACCCTATGAAGTAGGCTCTCTAACCCTTATGGCTAGGAAAAAGTCAGAAAGCTTGAGAATTTTGCGATTGCGATACATCCAGAAGGGGGCAGCACCCAAATACGAGCCCAGAAGGGAAACCCATGTATTCTCTCCTGCCTTCTCTCATTCTGGTCTTGTCCAGCCTGTGGGTCTGCGCAGGAGGGCATTGGCGCCCTTCAAGAAGCCACAAAGCAAAATAGCAGAGTCAGAATCATAACGGGATCTGACTGCGTTCTGGCGCTCCTTCATTAGGGCTCGGTTCCTTTCCGATCAGGTTGTCTGTAGGCAGTCTTGAATGGAGGACGCCATTGAAATACAAGCTCTGTAAGAAAGGACGGCATGTGTCTTCCACAGCCTCGTATGTCCCAAGTCAAGGAGTCAGCTTTTTCCACAGTAAATGCTGGGTTGAAAGTGGGCAAAAGTGAATGAATGAGCCGTGATGCTTCTCCAAAGGAGAGGCCAGTTGGTGTGTGTGGCTTACTCCAGCCCTGAGAGCTGGGGCAGGAGATGGCAAGTGCTCTGGACCTAGGACATTCCTGTCTCTTCATTCCCCAGGCCCTTCCTGCAGGACGAGCCTCAAGCTGCAAAGGTTCCGCTCTTCGGATCCACGCAGGGGACTGCTCCCAGTGGGTCGGATGAGCTCAGCAGAAAAGCACTCAACTCCTCCACCAATCCCGGGTTCTGGGAGGCTTCAAGGAATCGGCACATTCTTTCCAAGGGAGTCAGTCAGCTTTATTAGGGAGGGTGGAGTGGACATGCGTTGCAGGCAACGGCCACTAGATGGAGCAGAGTTGCTCGGTTGCTAAACTGGGAGTTTTCGCCGAGCTTATGAGAAGACTGCAGATGCTCCGCTGAGCCAGAGGCAATCAGGGGGGCGGGGCCTTCACAATACTCACTTCCTAAACCCGAGATGGTTGCGCATGAATGTGGGGGAGATGCTGTCTGAGGTAGCAGGGCAAAAGCTCTCAGACTTCCTAAATGTCCTAGGCAGAGAAGAAATCTAGGCAGTCCGTCTTCTTCCAGGCTTTTGAGGCCAAGAAGAGTGTTCTAGATTCCATTCAGAAGTCACTCTTGGGTTCTTGGTCTTTATCTCATCATCTCTTCCCTCACCCCCTCAAAAGTGTAAGGTTTTTAAATTGAAAATTAGGGGGAGGAGAGCTAAAGGATTTCCTACAGAGACCCCCGCTTTGGAGGGAAGACAGTGAAGTAACCGGAAAAAGTGCGAGCAAGGGGGATTTTGGTTCTAGCTATCAGAGCTCTAAGGTCCTTTGACTTTTGAAGTCGGAATCCGGGCCACCTGGTGGAGAGATGATCAGTATTCTGCTAAGATTCCCCCACACCCTTTATTTAGTGTGAAAAGATTTTTCTCACTTCCCTTTTTGGCTGGATTTTTAAAAAGTTATTTCATATGCAAAACAGTAGTAGATGAGTGTTACTAAAATGATTTGTTCTTCCATGAAAGCAATATTGTAGCTTTTATAAAAAAATCTTTTTTTTCTTTTCTTTTCTTTTTTCTTTTTTTTTTGAGACAAAGGCTCGCCATGTGCACAAGCTGGCCTCAAACTCTTGACTTTTCTGCCTCAGCCACCCAAGTGCTGGGGCTACCTAGGGACAGACCTGGTTCAAGACAGCAGCATCAGCGCTGTAGCCTGTCAGGGGCAGTTGCTGGAGAAATGGAGAACCTGGAGACTCCTAAGAGTTGGAACTCAGCAGTTCGGGGGAGGGGAAAGAGTGTTACCCCACAGTGGGGCGTGTCCTCAAAAGGTTATTTTTACAGAGGCAGGTTTGCTGAGAGTTGCTGCTGCCGACAGCTGGAGCGAACTCTTAGGTCACTTATGACCACTTCACTTACGGCAATAATTTTGTTTTCTGAGAAAGAACAGAGAACAAACTAAGCTCTCCACTCTTATGCCTTGGCTCTGAGCGTCTACCTTGCCTTCTGTGCTGTTCTGAGCCTAACCGATTTCCTTTCCTTGGGATACATGAAAAGTCTTTGATAAAAATAACATTAATAAGAAGCAATTAATTTGGGATTTGTGAGATAATTTAAGCAGGGGCTTGCCTGCAGTTGCTTTTGTATGGGAGAAACAGTTTTTCAAAACAAATTAACAGTGTAAAAATATCCCAGAGGTAATGTGTAGAGCAGGCTGAGTTTCACGGATTCGGCACCATCCTTCTGAGCATCCATAATTGGTGGATGAATTCATTTTGATCTAGTCATAAAGGAGGCCCCTGAGAACTCCGATCTGGCAGACCTCAGGCTGACCCTGACCAGGGGTGCTGGTGGCAATATGGAGGAGCTGAACACTGTCCATGTTCCTCTGTCTGCGCAGAGCTCCGATGAGGATCAAGGATACACGGGGCGAACAGCGGCACGCCTGACTTAGTGCTGAGAGGAGCAAGCGCCTGTAGGCCGTCTCTTCAGCTCCTCCTTCAGAATGACTTCCTCTAGGATTGGGGCTTCACAGGGTACTGCCACAGGGCCCGGAGTCTCCTCATCTGGGAAACGGAGCACTGCTTGTAGAAGCAGACGGCTTGGCAGCAACACAAGGCAGTGGAGGAGCAGGCCTGGCCGAGCATCCGGGCCATTGAGCAGCCTCGGAGCAGGAGTGATCTGGCAACCCCCAAGGGCCGGCGGCTGGTGAGCTGGCAGTAGTAGTAATTTGCAGGCACATCCTTTCTGTGCATAAGTCTGAGACCAGGACAGCCGCCTGGCTCTGCAGTGGCTGGAAGCGCTCATCTGGGGCCCAGCACTGGCTAACTTGATCCAAATCCTGGGTGCCTCTGTCTATCAATTCATCTGTACACTGAGGCTAATAGCGGTTCTACTTCACAGGGTTCTTGTGAGAACAGCGAATTCATATGTGTTTTCGTGCTCAGACACCATGGGGCACGTGCTAAAGAAATGTCTGCTAAGTAAATCACAGTGTCCTATGGTGGAATGTGATTGCACCTTAAGTTTTAGGTCAATCTGCCGTGAAGACATTTCACACACTCCAGTCGGCCCTATTTCCTTTTTAGTGACCAGGCGTACTTGTGCAAATGAGTGTCCCCTAAATTTAACAACTTGACTTCTGTATGTGTACTGAGAAATGAATTCAGAACCTGTAAGGTGCAAGTGAAGACATGAATATTTGTATTTTTATGTTTGAAAATTAACACAAAATGATGATTCTCTCTAGGATAATGGCGTGGTCGCTCTTATTTCAGAGCCTCCCCATCACTGCTCGTGTTTAAGTCAACCCTCCTTCACCCTTCATTTCTACGGCAAACCTTCCCTTCACATCACGTCTCCATGCACCGGGTTTCTCAATTTACAGTCATATTAAGGTAACATGCTCTGAAGTGTGACCAGGCTTATTTTTAACTGCATCCAAGAGGCTGAGCTACTATGAAACATCGAGAATGGTGCTGCCCACTATTAGCCTGCAGCTCAGACCAAAATAGACGAGCGCTGGGCTCTTCACCCTGCCACCAGCTATAATTAGCTTGTCTGCAGCTAGGAGGGAGAAAAGCATTGCACTTCCACTTAAGGTGCGGATACAAGATTCCACTCTGGTCTTCGCAGAGCCCCACTTTGTGCTTCAATCTCCCATGTTTTGCTATATTCACTGAATCGTGAGCTCGTGCTTCTAGACAAATATCAGTGTTCTGACTGTGGAAACTCGACTCTTCCTCTGGGAATGTTCCTCCTGGCAGCCTTTCTGCCACCACAGCCTGTTTAGGCGAAGTGGTTGTTATTTGGGGATCCTCATAAACGAGGAGCAAGGACCTGCCATGCTCCCGCCTGAAACCGAGGCAGGCTGTGAGGCGCCAGGGAACCACCATGCCTTACAAAGAACAAAATCCCAACATACTTTCTTTGCTGTCGATATCCTGATATGTCTAGAAGGGTTTTCCGAGGGAAAGACCGAAAGAGCTTCTGCACCTGCTGTTTCCATGACAACAATCTTTTTTTCTGTGTCTCTGTAAATGCCTGCAAAAACAAACAGGACTTTTAAACGGTTGATGCAGCCTGACACTAGAAGGAAAACATACAATTAATAAAGGAAAACGCCAGTGTCTCCACAGTAGCCTTTTCCCCCCACCTGTTTCCAACCTGGTCCAAACAGCAGTCAGCTTAAATTGGAGCCATCTGTGCTGAAGATTCCAGCTCTTTGGCACTGGGAGCACCTGGCTCAGGCATTAAGCTCTTGACAACCTTGTTTTCTGGCTGCACATCTGGAAGACCCCTGCCTGTCTTCCCATCCAATGACTATTTCCTAGACCCTATTTGTTAACCCAGGATGGGCTGCAAAATTGATTAGGTACTCCAGCTTTGCAGACTCCCTGCATTTTCATAATCAATGGAAATTCTAAGCCACTCCAAAAATCAATTGACTTGATGGTGTATGGTCACTCTGGAGTGGTCTTCAGGGATTTGGAGGATGGCCACATTCTGTGTTTGGGGGCTTTTCTCCTGAGAGTTCTAAGTAAACAGCCTTGCGCACCGTGAAAAACCCCAGACACCAGTGCTAACCTGAACTTTGCCTATAGCTGACGGAAGACAGTAGGCCGGATGGCCTCTTGAGTCTTTTAGTAAAATTTGGAGTGTAGGGAGACATTTTGCCTATTGTCCATAATACAAGTCTACCTCATCTTTCCCACACAGCACACATCTATATTGTTTATAGCAAATGGCACAAATCTATATCATGTTCCCTGTGATGGTCTTTGCACTCACCATAGCCCAGCGTCCCAAGTCTCTAATGTAGGGACTCTCAAATTCAAGCACATTAAAATCTCCCAAGGCAATTGTTTGTAGCTGATAGGGTCTTCTCTGATACCCCAAAGCATGACTCAATGAATACTCTAGAAGGTTTCCAGAAAACAGTTTATAGAAAGTACCCTGGTAACTGTGCAGGTAGAGCATTGTGGACTCATAGTGTCCCAGAAGGATTCCATGTCATAGATGAGTCCCTGCTAAGTTCCAGATCTGAGACTTGGAATGTAGAGTGTGGGGAAATATTTGGTTGGATTGGTTAGCATTAGGAGAGAATACTCCCAAGGGTTTTGTCAATAAGCCATGGAATCCTATAAGCAGTCATAAAATATTCCTTAGAGTAACAGATTACATGCTTGCTTTCCATAAAGGAAGCAGGTTTCTTAAAGATTGAAAAAAAGAATGATGACTTAATTTTCTCCTGATAATGCTTTATCTTTTAGGGATTGTAAACTCCAGAGACCTCTGAGGGTAGAAGCGAAAGGATTCCTCTCAGCTGTGGAAACCCTATCCTCAGCATACAGAGCCCTTCTTCCACATACTGCTGAGGATTTTCAAGGAGGTTTGCCCAACTCAAGGCCACAAAAGTCCCTGTGGTTGTGTGGCAGAGCCTCTGGTGGAACATGAGCGTGCGGCTGTCCTTCAT
>JAQHUG010000144.1:3005762-3021138 GCA_028555095.1 Dicrostonyx torquatus
GTTAGGAGAAGGGCCAGGGAGGGCACAAGGGTTGGGAGAAGGGCCAGGGAGGGCACAAGTGTTAGGAGAAGGGCCGGGGTGGCACTTCAGGGCCAGGTTAGACCAATCCAGAGGTGTGCGTGCAGTTCCATGGAGGCAGCTAGACTCATTATTTTGTCTCATGGGTCTGAGAAACATGGGCTGAGGTGCAAAGCACCTTTTCCCCTCAACTGTAGAGGCCTCAGTGCTGAGAGTGGACACAGGGAGGAAGACAAGTCCCCAGTTTGCTTTCACACGGCCTAGCTCTTCTCCTGACTCACTTACCCAGTCCACCCACAAATGTCCTCCTCAAGGCAGAGCATGGATTCCACCTGAACACCCATTTGTGTCAGTAGAAGTTGTGTCTTTTTTCTTAAAGATTTTTTTTATTTTTAATTATGTGTGTGTGTGTGTGTGTGTGTGTGTGCACGCACAAGCGTGGGTGTCAGGGGATTTGCATGTTAGCATGCACACTTTAGTGTGGCTGCCCATGGAGGCCAAGAGAGGATGTGAGGTTCTCTGGAATTGGAATTACAGGTAATTGTGAACTGCCTAATGTGAGTATTGGGAACCCAGCTCAGATCCACTACTCTCAAACATAACTGAGCCATCTTCCTGCTTCAGAAGTCTCTAGCACAGTGCTAGGGCTGGACTCCTGGTCTACCACAGTCTTAGGGCTGGACTTCTGGTCTCAGCTTTGAGACAGTCCTTTCTGCTGCTTGATAGGAAGTGTCCTGGGTTCCAGTTCACCACTTTGAGTTCCGAGGCATGGAAGGGAACCTCACTAGAGGTCTTATCATCATGTATAATGTCATCCATAGGCTCATGTGTTTGATTGAACTTTTGGTGCCAGCTGTGATGCTGCTTTGGAAAGTTGTAGAACCTTTATAAAGTGTGATCTCCTTGGTTCAAATGAGTGCTGGGGGACAGGCTTGATGGGTCATAGACCCATGCCAGTTTTCACCCAACTCACCTCTGCTTCCTGGTGAGATAAAAATGGGGCATCTTGGGCTCCCCACCTCCACTACAGAAGCTTCCCTTGCCTCACATATGTTTCCCACATGAGAAATGAAGTCTGAAAGTGTTTTTCTTCAGGAGTTTGATCACAGGAAGAGAAAAGTAACTTGTACACCTATTTTCCACTTATTTTCCCTTGTGTCCTCATGTCATAAGCCTCTTAGGCCAGTGGCTGTGTCTAGCTGCTTCCTAAAAGTGTACAGAATTCTTGCCTTCCCTTTTTTCTGTCTTTTTTCTTCCAAGACAGAAACAAGTGTCTTGGACAGTTTCAGGACTGTAAGCAGCAAAGGGTTAGTTGGGGCTCACAGGGTATCATCTTGTCTCTTCCTGAAAGAAGGCCTTCCATGTGGGCTTCAGTCACTGTCAGCCAGGCCTCGGTTGCTCTGGAGTTATTAGAGAAATTGTTGTTTTTTGTTCAGCTAAAGGTCTAGGACTTTGGACTGACTCTTTCAGACACTGCCATGCCTGAGAACACAACCTAGACAGCTGATTACTGCGCTCACAGTGGCAGAGGGCTCTGGCCGGGTCAAGGGGCTACAGGGGTTCATGCTGCCTAGAACAGGTACTGTGAAGATGAGAGTCTGAGAGGGCAGAGGGTGACTGGCTGGGGTGGAACCCCAGGAGAATGTGAAGTCGATATGAGGGTTCAGCAGCATGAGACCACAAGAAGGAAGGCTCCTAAAATGGCAAGAAACACTTGTGCCACTAGGAGATTGAGTGTGAAGGCAGCATGAAGCCAGACCTCTATCCTGGGCATCTATTGTCCTGAGGCCCATTGAACTCTTGGGGTTCTGACCACCTACGAGTGAATGTGAGGGGCTCTAGCCATCTCGTCCTCACATCAAAATCCAGCAAAGGACTTCACTACCCTATTTATCTGGCCCCATATTTCCCCTAATCTAGGTTTTGCATCTATCACTCTTGGAGGCAGGGCACACAGAGAGCCAGTGATTACTTGGGTCTGAGTCCCAGCTGCCTTTCCCTGTGTATCGCTGAGCAATTGCTACTGTTCAGGCTTTTACATAAAGGCTGTACTCAGAGTCTGTACCCTACCTGCCTCCATCTCCTTCCAAAGGCCAGACGGCAAATACAGCTCCTATAACAATCACGGATCCAGACAGTCCCAGCAGTCATCAGTATCTGCCCTGGTCACTTTCTTTTGTTGCTTTTTCTCTCTCTCTCTCCCCCAGTTTCCCTCATTAAAAGACACAATGTGTGATCACACAGTGGGAAGAAGGCTCTATGCTGTGGAGCTAGGTAGCAGTGTTGGGAGTTAGTCACCCCAGGTACGGTCATTTATTATTCTTCTGGAGTCTGAAGTTCTTCCCAGGCATCCCCAGACATCGGTGTTCTCTGTCTGGTGAATTCTGATGCTGCGGGGACACACATGCAGAGTTTTAGTCAGAGGGGGCCACAACCGAGTTCTGTTGAAGCTGTTACTAATGGCCACACACTTGTCAAGAACCAAGTTGCTGCAGACCAAAATGATTGCATCACAGGAACCCTGACAAACGTCTCTAAGCAAGGAGTGAAACAAGTTTCAGGGAGTTGCTACTCACCTCATGAACGAGACACTTGTCTAAGAGCTGTAGATAGGAACTTATATTTTCCTCATCGGGTCTGGAGACCAGAAGCTGTGTGCACACTGTGGATTAAGAGAAGATGAATCAGAACAATTCATACTGTTGCAGCTTCGGGGCCCTGCCTCTTTCAGGACCAAGGCCTTCTGAGGAACGCATGCCCGTGCCATTACATAAGGCTCACAGAAAACACAGGAAGCTCATCATTCCACTGAAGTCAAACACTCAGTTGCCACGGGAGCCCTCCCCCCAGGAACCCCTTGGGTTTGTTCCTGTCATACCATTCTATATTAAGCCCTCAGACACAGGGCTGAAGACAGACACTCTGAGAGAAGAAACAGAGGTCTCAGGCTCTGCTTTTGTAGATGGTTCTGAGTGATGGAACTTCAAAAGCCTTCTGAGCCCTCCGCCACAGTGACAGAGCGGTCCCATTTTATGAATGAGCCACACAGTCCTCACCAGGTGGGAAGGCAGTGGTGTTCGTGTGTGGAAGAACGAGGCTGGTGCCACATTGTGGCTGTGAAGTGTGTAGGCGTGCATGCAGCAGAGCAAACCTGCCACTCAGTCATTTGCAGGGTTATTTCCTCATGCAATGCACACTCAAGCATGTGCCAGCAAAGACGGGGCAGAGGACACGGATATACTACATTTCCTTCTTTTCTTTTCCTTCAGTTTATTTTATTGTATTGGCTTCTCAATGGGGTTTCTCTGTGTAGCTCTGGCTATCCTGGAACTCGCTTTGTAGATCTGAGGCCTCAACCTCAGACATCCACCTTTGCCTTCCAAGTGTCAGAATTAAAAGCATGTGTTCCCACACCTGGCAATGTACTAGGTTTCTCATGGTTCATGGCCCACTCTGCCCTTGCCATAAAGGCCACCTGCAAAGGGAGTCAGAGAGTTGGGTATCTGTCAATCAAAGCACACTGAGCTTGAAAGCCAGGGATCAGATCTCACCCCTTTCCAATTCCAACCACCCCAACACAGATCCGCACCAGTTCCGTGTCACTACACGCAGGCTTTCCGAACAACAGTGTGTGCGACAGAAACCTGGAAACGGCCTCAAGGGCTGCCCACGGGGGAGCTTGCTAAATAACTTGGGATTTAGATACAGTGGGACACCGTGCAGCCTTAAAAAAAGAGCGGGGCTTTCCATATTGACAGAAATATGCAAATATGTAATGTTTATGGAAATCCTACCAAGCTTCAGAAGAAAATCTTAAAGCCTGTGTAAGAGTGGGCGATTATAGGCCTGGAGAGATGGCTCAGTGGTTAAGAGCTCTGACTGCTCTTCCAGAGGTCCTGAGTTCAGTTCCCAGCAACCACATGGTGGCTCACATGTAAGCACCTGTAATAAGATCTAGCACCTTCTTCTGGCTTACAGGCACACATGCAGACAGAAATTGTATACATAATACAGAAATTGTATACATAATAAATAAATAAATCTTAACAAATATAAGAATGGACAATCACACATTCAACAGTAGCCACCCCTTGAGATATCACAGATTGACTGTTTAATATATGGTGTATGCTGAGTGTCAGTTGGGTTGTGGCTTCTCACACAGTGGTTACAATGTCAGCTGAGGTTGTGTGAGGAGTACCATCTCCTAGGGCTGAGCCCCACAGTGCTCCCCTGTATACAGGGATAGGAGGATGGAGCTTGTTCAGGTAGATTTGCCGTGCTGGTCTTTCCCAGGGCCCACCAGATCTGAGGGACAGGAAGGTTGAAAAGGCCTGCTCTGGCCACCAGCTCATCCCAGCCCAGAGTTTAAATGATTTAGGTCTCCCTAGAAGAGTTGTACCAGAGGCGGGGTCTGTTTATCTACGAGGCCCAGGAATCCACTTCTGTGGGTAAAAAGGGGGAAAGGCCCCCTCTTTATTTAAAGGAAAGTGCTGGCATCCACCACATGTTTTCTCAATAATGAGAATGTCTTGTGAAGGCTCTCAGAAGCCCACTGTCAAAGCTGTGGCCAGAAAGGCCTAACTGCAGGGAGAGCAGAGGGTAGCGCAGGCAGGTGGGGTGGTGTGACCCACAGGGCCCACTTAGCTCTGTCCTGCCCTGATGAGACCACAGTCTGGCCATGGCTACTATGCACAGGTCCAGCTCCACGCTGTGTGAATCAGTGCCAGCCTTTATCTCCCACACCCCGATGCCACCAGGTGCCTATCATCAGGCAGATCCTGTGTACTCTATGGCTATTAAGAGTGGCCCGGTGGCACTAGGTTAATGGGGTTTATAGTCAGGCAAACAGATGGCTGCAGTGCAGTGTCAGCAGAGCTAAGATGAGGAGACTAAGGGGGCTGTGAGGATGGGAGAAGGTCCCGCTAGACTGCCTCAAGCAAGGGAAGGCTTGGCTGGCCCTTAGAGGATGAGGAGGGAGAGCCAAGGTGAAGGAGCTGGAGGGTGGGAAGGAGTGTTTTGGCCAAAGCTGTCATATACAGACATGCAGGTTTTGTATGGCTAAACTGAGGAGTGAGACCACAGTCCTGCATCCACTCAGAACCAGTTCTTAGTGTCTCCTTCAGGCCAGCAGGACCCTGGTTCCAAACACAGGGAGCCTATGTGCATCACCAGGGAGCAAGAGAACACAAGCTTCTGGGAGCTCAGCCGCAGAGGCTGTCTGAAGTATGGAATGGAGGTGGTGAGAACAGGTGCCAAGTGAGCCTTTGAGCTTGGGCACTATCAATGCCTCAAAGGGGAGCATCGTATGGAATTCAGCCATGCTCCATCTCCTGATAACCATGGGGCTGGAAGGTGGAGAAATGGAGGGTTTCAAATCCCTAACTCACTCATTTTGTATTCCTTTTCTGTGAAATGTGGTATTTGGGGTTCACCTAGGAGAACCACGGAAATACTGGCCTCTGGTACACAGGAATTAACAAGTCACCCCAAACCAACAGTCCAAGGCCACCTGTGAGGTGGATGAAAGGGGAAGGGAAGATGTAAACCCAGGAGGCAGAATAAAACAGCTTTGTACTAAGAGTTTTCTGAGGCATGGCTACTCTCTGACTGAATTGCCAGGTGACTGGAAAGCCCCAGGGCCTAGGGACTCGGTAGGTTGTGACCCTGGGCTCTGGACCCAAGTTCTGGGGCTTCACCAATTCCCAGCCACTGCTGCTTTGGGGAAGGGGTCAGTGAGGGTTTTGTATCCTGAAGTATCTTTTTCCGTGTCTGTCCCACCTTCTTCCCTGAAGGTTCAAGGCCCAGTAGGTGTGGTACTGTCAGGGCTTAGCATGTCTAGAGAGGTCCACAGGCTGGAGCTGAGACCACCCACAGAAAACCTCTCGTTTCCTCTAGGGGGGTTAAGGCTGCTTACAGGGACAGAAAACTCTTTTAGCTCCCCCCAACCCTGTCCCATCCCCCAGGACTCTTGGTTTCAGCTAGGGCTCCCAGAGAGAACAGTACCTTTCCCCATGACTCGTGTGAACTGCCCGGGAAGGTCCCCCTCTGGCAGAGGGGCAACAGCCAGCTCCCCATCGCAGCTGCTGAGCTGGGGTGGTTGCAGCCCCCCGCTGGCGCCGGCTGAAGCGCTGGCGGTGACACTGTTGGCCACTGCAGCACCTTCTTTTCCGTCAGTGCTGGGGTTCTCCGGGCCCATCAGCGAAGGCTCATGGCGGCGCGCCTCCGGAGTGGTACTGGGAGAGCTGTAGGCCTTGATGGGTGTCAGAATCATCTGATGCAGCTCCTGGAGGGGGGTGCGCAGGCTGCCTCCTTCGATGATGTCCTGGGTTAGAGAGGAGACGGAAGTGAGTTCAGGGCTGCTGTCCCCTCCAGGCCCTCATCTCCACTCTATGCTCCCACATAACATGTAGTTGTATGTGATATTTGGGTGTTTAAGTGCACATCTGTAATCCCAGTGTTGGTGAGAGACAGGCTCCCTAAATGTCTGACCTAGCAGAACCAGTTAGCTCCGGGCTCAGTGAAAGATCCCATTTTTAAAAATGAATAAAATAAAAGCCGGGCAGTGGTGGGGCACATCCAGCACTCAGCAGGCAGAGGCAGGTGGATCTCTGTGAGTTTGAGGCCGACCTGCTCCACAAGAGCTAGTTCCAGGACAGGCTCCAAAGCTACAGAGAAACCCCATCTTGAAAAACTAAAAGAAAAAAAATGAGTAAAATAGAGTGAGGAAGACTCCTGATATCAACTATCAACCTCTGCCCCCAGCACGCACACACACACACACACACACACACACACACACACACACACACACACACAGCTTGAGTACATACCCATGCATACACCACAAACATTGGCTACTTTATGCAAACATTTCTATATTCTGGGCATTACGTATTAGAAGAAGAAATTAAAGTGGGTGCTGGTAGGGATGACAGGATTTGAACAAGTCCAGGCGGCTTGGGTACTGGCTGGGGTCATCCTGGTGTGAAGGGTAGGATGGGCCCTCGTCACCACGTAGCTCCCAGTGCTTCTACAGTTCGATTGGTTCTCTCCGGGACCGAGGAAGGACACTGCCTACCAGGGCCCTGTCTACAGGCACTTACTGTCCTGAGAGCCCAGATTAACAAGAATGTGATTTAAAAAGCTTGACACACAAAAGCCCAAAGCATTTCTAAAATCCACTTGTGCCAAGAAAATGGCTTGATGGTGTTAATGAATGCAGACTTGAGGAACAAGAGCACTTCTGACCCCGAACCTTTCCAGTCAGTGGACCGGACAAAGGAAAGCTGACGGGCACAGGCGAGGTGCTCCTCAGCAGACACTGGCAAGTCAAGCTCTCTCACTGGTGGAAGGCTGTTCTTTGGGTGGGCTGTGTGTGTAGAAATGAAGCAAGAATTGTCATTTGGCCTAGTGCCACAAGTTGTACTTATGAAGGACGTGAAATTCTAATTAGCGATTGGAAATATCCTAACCCTGCTCAGAGCTACGTATAGTCTAAATTGAAGAGAAAGTCTACCTATCTCTGCTCCTAAACCCTTAGATCTTGGAAATGTGGCCCTGTAAAGGGGAAACAGGTGAGGCAAGCCAGGGGTCACATATGATCTTGCCATGATGACCCAGTGTCACCCAGGTTAGCAAATGTGTCTGAGACACTGTCAATTGCCACAGAGCTCTTTCTGGCTTGTGTCACATGGTTCTGGACTTCATGGCATACGTGGGAGATTTTGGTTACACTAAGAGCTAAACTGATACAGACACACCCTAACTTTTTCTCCCATGTTCATCTTCTGCAGGGGCGGGGAAACAACCATACCAAGAAACGATGCCATGAGAAACTAAGAAGATGGCTCAGTTGGTAAACTGCTGGTTTTGTAAGCTAAAGACCTGTGTGCAGCCCCCAGAACTTACATAAAAAATAAATAAAATTGATTATTAATTTTCTGCTAAATCACCATACTGATTTCCACAGCGGTTGATAAAGAAAATGTGGTACATTTACACAATGAAGCACTACTCAGCGGTAAAAAAAAAAACAATGACATCTTTAAACTTGCAGGCAAATGGATGGAATCAGAAAAACCATCCTGAGTGAGGTAACCCAGACCCAAGAAGGACAAATACAATATGTACTTACTCATAAGTGGACACCAGACATAAAACAAATAACCAGTCTACAGTCCACAGCCCCAGAGAATCTAGAACCCTCTTCCAGATGCAGACGGAAGCAGATGCAGAGATCCATAAGTAGCCACTTATGAACAAAGGGGTCAAGACCATGATGAAGAAACCATAGAAACAGCTGGCCTGATCTAGTGGGAGATCACTGACTCTGGACTAACTGGGAAACCTGCACAGAACTGAACTAGGCCCTTAAATACAGTGGTGTGACCTGGGCAGTACATGGGGCCACTGGTCGTGGGACCAGGATCTAATGTGTGAATTGACTTTGTGGAGCCCATTCTCTATGGAGAGATATCTTGCTCAGCCTAGGCACAGCGGGGGTGGGGTGGGAGGAGAGGCTTGGTCCTCCCTTGATGAGGTCATGGGACAGATCTAGTTGACTTCCCCAGGGGAGGTCTTACCCTCACTTTTGAGTGGATGGGGTATGGGGTGGTGGGAAAAGTTGGGGGAGAGGGAGAAGAAGTGGGAGGGGGAACTGGGATTGGTATGTTTAAAACAAAAAGTATGGGAACAGACACAAAGGACAGCCTTGAGGAGCCATCAGGAATTTACAGAGAATCAGCTGGAGAGATGGCTCAGTGGTTAAATACGGGAAAATGGCTTCTTAAAAAAAAAAAAAAGCCAGGTGTGGTAGTGTGTGCTTGTAATCCCAGACCCGAGGTACCAGGGACAGGTGGGTCCTTCTGACTCACTGGCCAGCTAACCTAGCCTATTCCGTGAGTTGTAGATAGTGACAGACCCTGTCTCAATAAACTGTGACCATCAGGTTACACTCCTGATCTCAGCTGAGTGTCCACAGTGAGCAGCAAGCCAGGAGGCAGTCTGAAGGGAACTCGATCTAGTGTTCTCCTTTAGCTGTGGGAATTAATTTTCCACATTGACAAGTCTCTATTGATCCTTCATTCCTCAAATGTAATCCTACATTATAATACAAAGGCAAAATGAAGCTGTCCAGTGACCCTGCCTTACAGCTGCCCAGCAAGGACTTGTCTGAAAGCAGGTGACAGGAAGTCAGGCTCATCGGTGGCACTTCCGAGGAGATATTTCAGGGGACAAATGGGAAGGAAATTATAGTAACATCAGCCTAGCACTGGCTTTCAAGGCCTTAGAAGGGTGCTGGTTTGGCGCCTTTCCCGAGCATGGTAAAAACAAGGTATAAACCATCTGAAAGAGAGCTTGGGGTCAGCCACAGTGCTCCCAGAGTGCTCCTGGACATGTCCCTGGCCCCATCCTTCCCTCCAGGTGGTGATAATTTGAAGGTTTCATAACATATAGGGTTCCTGTTTCTGCCTAAATCTGTGCCCTCTCTTCCTCCATCCACCAGCCAGCGGCTGAGCTCGACAGCAGCGAGGCACTGTGCTACGTGCGAATATAAAAACAAGTCCTCGTCCCTACCCTGAGAGACTGGACATTCCTGACTCAGATGGCAAGATAGCATGAGGACAGGGGCTCGGGACAGAATGGGTGATGCATGATTAATGAAAGCTCAGATACAGAAATTGGGGTTCAACCTGAAGACCAGAAAAGCAAAACAGCCAGTCAGAAATGGTGATCCTGCCTCCAGGAAACCTCAGAATGGGACTGAGACTGAGAGCTGTCTCCTCCTGTTTTATAATCCTCTCTAGCTGTGGGATTAAGGGCATGCACCACCACCACACTGGCAAGCTAGTGTGGCTCCTGGGATTAAAGGTGTGTATCATTGCTGCCTGGTCTGTAAGGCTGGCCAGTGTGGCTGTTTTACTTTTCTGATCCTCAGGCAAGCTTTATTTATTAACATACAAATGAAATACCACTCCAAATGGGCTTGCTGGTTTTCGAGTTCACAATCTCTCTCCTCTGTCTCCTCTCTCTCTTGCTGTCTGTCTCCTCCACCCCCTCCAACACTTGTATGTGTTTTGCATTACTGGACAAGACAAGCAAATACGTGAGGAATGATAGGAGGGGAGAAAGGTACCAAGAGATGAAGGGGAGGTAATTTTTCAGGGCTCACCATGAATCCACTCACTAGGGCAGGTGCACTCCTCTGAGTTCCATTTTCTCAAAAGGAGCCTCTGTCCCGAATGCCTTGTGAGAAGACTGGGGGGCCAGATGCGATGGTGTGCACAAAACCTCCCTTGGCTGTATCCACCAAAGGTGCCTTGCTAGTAAAAGGCATTGTTACCTGGAGATATTTATCACACAATGCTATTGAGTTGAGCTACTGTTGCTCTGCAGTAGTTGCTAAAAGCAGGGTCACAGATGTAACCTCAAAAAGCCAAGGTCTGAAATGTCTGAAGAAAAGGCATAGACATCTAGAGAAGCAGTTTTCTTTCTCTGAGCAGGAATCAACAGAACGTGTGTGTGTGTGTGTGTGTGTGTGTGTGTGTGTGTGTGTGTGCGCACGCGCGTGTGTGTGCATAGGCACACACATCTCCTAGCTCCTTGCTCAGCATCAAGGTTAGAGGCCCAGAACATGGTTCTGTCTCAGAACCCAGAAGTGTGTTGTAAAGGAGAGACGATGTATAAAAGCACATGGGACATTTATCCTTGTTAAATATTAATACTGAAAAACGCTCTTCTGGATTTCTTTTTTTCTCTTCTCCCCAGCAGCCCATGAAGCCCACAACCCTGCGCTTATGCGTCATCACACAGCCACACTCCTGCTGCCGGGCTTCCGGCTTTGGATCTCTAACATTCTCCAGAAACCTCCTCTCTCCATGGCTGCAGTGCCGAGCCAATCGCCAGTGCAGAGGCGATGCCCTGTCTTTACAGTCTATGACACGGAACTCGGGATTCTTTCTTCCTCCCTGGTCCCTCGAGGCGGGGCTCTCAGCTCAGCCTCTGTTAACACAAGGTCCTCTCTGACAGCACTCCTTCAGCCTTGTCACTCAGACACGCTCTGGGGGACACTCACTTCCGGTTACACACAGTTCACTCACAGTCGTGGCCTGTCATGCCTAGTACTCAAATTTGCTACCAACTTGCCATTTCCGCTTTGGTGTCTCACAGGTGCCGCAGCAAGCTCAACCCCCTTTCTCCCCAGGCCCCCATATGTCCTATGGTTCTGTCCCCAAATGCCACTTCATCTGACCCAAACCAAGCAGGGTGGTGGTGATGGCAGCACACACCTTTAATCCCAGCACTCGGGAGGCAGAGGCAGGCAGATCTCTGTGAGTTCGAGACCAGCCTGGTCTACAAGAGCTAGTTCCAGGACAGGATCCAAAGCCACAGAGAAACCCTGTCTCGAAAAACTAAAAACCAAAAACCAAACCAAACAAAACCATCTGACACAAACCTTTTAACCATTTCTGGGCTCCCTTCACCTGAGTTCTCCATTCCCACCTTTTCTGTCTGTGCTGCAGGAGTCCACAAGACCCTAACAGCACCTGGCATCTACCCAGGTGTTTACAGGGAAGTTCTCTCTCTGCCCTCAGAGATGACAGAAATCACCCTGGGTTGTGAGCTCAGCAGCTACCGTATCTTTCTGTCGCAGTGCACATTCCAAGATACCCAGGGTAGGAAACACGTACCACTCACAGTTACCCTGCAAGGATGAGCGAAGTGTGTCCAAACCTCTGCTTGGCGAGCGTTCGGTAACTGAGTGGAAGGGCTTGGAACATGCAGCCAGCAGCTCCTGCCGATTGTGAACTAGCGCGGGCGGGGTCCCAGCTATCTCCTTAGGAATGTGGGTTCTATGTGAGGTAAGAATGCCAGAGGCAGGCAGGGGTGGTGACATTTCCAACAGCGTCATCAACCAGGGTTGTGAGGATGCCTCAGCTGAGTCCCTAAGCCACCAGCAGTGGCAGGTGACCGAGAGTTCCCTGCCTTAAACAGCAGGAAAGTTTCCTGGGCATGCGTGCTCCTGGAGGGACGGCCCAGCACCCAGGCTTCCAGCACACCCTGTGTTAGCTTACTGTGGTCATCTGACAGGCATAGCTTTCCAGTCTCCAGGAAGGCAAAGTGAATGAACCTACTTTCCTCTTGCTCAGTTGCAGTCATGATACATTTGGCATCTTTTTATGTTTTCCATGTGAGGAGATCATGGAGGAAGCATTTTTGTATAGTCAATGTAATTCTAGATATAACTCTAGGACACAGAATATCACTGACTTAACTGATCCCACCCGTTTAACACACACACACGATCCATGGATGTCACCTCAAGGGTGAAGGCAAGAGAGAGCTCTGCTTCTGCATTCACAGAAGATATTAATGAATTCCTAAAGGATGTTCCAGAAATGAGAGGGAACAGGCTTACAATTTAATCTTCATTCAAAACACTTTGTGTAGTTTCCAATGGACAATGAGTAAATTGGCTTTTTGAATGTTCTCCAAAAGAGAACAGTTTCTTAGATTAAAAATAGCCATAATCACTGTTAGACAAGCTGCTTGGCAGAGAAGTTAGCATAGCATTAAGAACAACACCCAAACCTCAGGTTTATGGAGAGCTTGCATGTAATGTCTAATTCCCTTTGTTTAAGAGCATGCTTTAATCCGGGGTGTGCTTGTGAGTAGTTCCTACCTATCTGCCCATGAAGGGATTTTAAAAAAAGAATTCCTGATGCATTTTTGTATGTCTGTTCTTCAAATATAAATGATATGTCTCTTGGTACATACTAAATGCAACTTAACATGGCATACATAACATCAAGCACACACATATCTTTGTGAATAGCTTTTTAAAAAATTCTCACTCCACTAAAACACTTGCTTTACGGACTTGCTGGAGCCCTGCCTTGTTTAGTCCTTTGTCCCTTTCCAAAGTCTTCCTGGGTTTGCTAAGAGATTCATAGTCTGCAGTTGTGCTGGCAGCTAGTGGGACACCAGGCATCTCAAAACTGCTTAACTCCAGAACAAACAGGCAACATCACAAACAAAGAACTTTCGCGAGTCCGCAGGCATCTTTCTGAGGAAAATGAGCACGGAAAGGAACTACGAGCCCGTGAGTCACTCATCACCCCAGTGTGGTGTTGGGGTTCCCAGTTGCAGATAGCTGTCGGTGTTGCACTGTTTTGTGGTGGCTCCTGGCTGAGTCATGGAGATGTCGCCTGCTGTGAAGTTGAAGTCTGAAGCCAACTCTAGCTGTGCCAATACTTTCGACCCCTCCCCACCGGATCCTGAAGTCTACCTGCTAATGTTTGCCACCCCTGGATGGCTTTCTCTAAACCAGGTGCTCAGGCTCAGGGTAGACAGCTGGAAAAGGCACATTGACATTTCCTGTGCTGCTCTGTCCGCGCCAGCCCTTGCTGTCTGTGTAGGATATCTCACCATTCTCTACGGTGGCCTACAAGGCAGAGAAGATGGACCCATGAAGGGAGCTTAGGTTCACTTCACCCAAGGCAAGGCATGGTAGGTCTCTAGCAGCTTGGACCCAGAGGGATTAGTTCACACAACATCCGGATCTAAGGAAGCATGAATAACCAGGAAGTCACATGTACTCTAAGACCTAATAAATTACACCCTAAGCTGAGTTCCTTTACTCTGTTCCCATGAAGAAGGTGGAAATGTCCCCTGGGCTAATTGCTCACTTACCCTTTCCAGAGACTTCAGGAGATTTTGTCTTTCTTTGAGCTTCTGAATACTGATTACAATTTTGTGTCTTGCGCCTTTGGTAACATTCTGTAATTAAATGCAAAAAATATATTAGAACATCTCATTTTCAAGAGTCAGCTTAGAGACTCTCAGAGGCGATGTATTACTTTGTCTTTTTTGTTCCGAAATGTTCACAGACTGGCCAATATGCGTTTCTTCTTGTTGATATCACTGTCCTAAACCTCTCCTGACTCCTCTACTGACTTCGTCTGGCTATAAGCTTGATCATGACCTTCAAGACCCTCTTAAATTATATATATTATTATATAAATTATATATGTGTAGTTTATATTATTATAATATAAATTTTATAAATATATATATGCATGAGCTGAGAGACACCTGTCCTCAGGCTGTGCTACTTCAGTCCCTCTTGGTTCCCTCTTTAGGCTTTGTGTGCTCAGGGCCTTCCTGCAGCTGCGCATCCGCAGAAGCTGTGAAGCCCAGTGCTGCCCATGTGCACACAGGGAATTCCTGCAAATTTGCAGCCTTCCCTTTTCTTTCCACTATGAAGAGTGGAATTCATTTCACTCCAGATAACTGTGCAGAGTGGTGGATGTTACTTGAAACTGTCTGCAGCAGTAAGTGAGAGGATTTCATCGACCCTTGTGATGGTCGAGTCTGCACATTTCCCAGTAAAAAATCCTTTTTCTAACCACGTCTCTAAGGCAAATTTCTGGGGAATCTCTTTTCTGGTGCCACCATTCCAAAATTCCTCTTAACCAGGGAGGAGACAAGAGTGACAATGGCATCTTGTCTGGAAACACTGGGGATGTATTTCTGTTTAGCTGTAATTTTAAGGTCAAAATAAATTCAATTATTTTGAAAAGTTTGTGTCAGGCTCTAGCACTGCCCTCTATGTTGTCTATTCTTTCTTTCTTTCTTTCTTTCTTTCTTTCTTTCTTTCTTTCTTTCTTTCTTTCCTTCCTTTCTTTCTATTTGAACAACTGACGACTTAGATTCTCTCTCAGCTTTGACCTAAACACAAATTGCTCTTTGAAATAGTTTCCATCAACCCCTGGGATCTCAGGCAGCAGCTGAGATCCAAGAAGTGGTGGGAGAAATGTTCGGAAGTTGACATTGGTGCTTTTCACTCTCTGAGAATGTTCAGTGACTTCAGGCTTTGTCTTGCTCTCAACACTGGTATTTTGCCAGGCCTGTAGAGGGGGAACGGAGGGTACTGAATAAGAGGAAAGCCGATGTCGGCAGGGAGGCATGCGACTGGCCAGACCATGCCCACATGCTACAATCTCTCTTTCCTGCAGGAGAAATATCAACCCATTTAGAGCACTGTTTTCTTCAAATCATTGCTCAAAGGAAGCTGGGGTCAGTTTGAGACACACAAACAGCATTTTCAACAAGGGACACAAAAGCATCCATTAGCTCTGTTGGCTAGAGTCTGGCATGGCAGAAACATTCCTAGTTTCAGGAGCACTGTCGCCTGGTCTTTGGCATTCACACTTGGGGAATTCTGCCCTTTTAGGACTTCAGAAGGGAGTAAATTCTGAGACCTGGATATCTCATTCCCAGTCATTGTCCCATACTTCAAGCTGATTAGAAGGAAGTATTTCAAACAATTCACTACGATCTCAACTAAGACCAG